>JAECUM010004099.1:0-92015 GCA_016617855.1 Megalonaias nervosa | reverse complement strand
TGATATAATGTGTTCATAAACCGACTTAAAATTTGATTTATTGGGCATATCAGATTTCCTCTACTGGAACGAACGAACGGGCTCAAATATAGTCACACATTATTCCATTTATTCGAGTGTTTTTGTCTGGCAAACGTTTCAGTTGATCTCTCACTTGTATATATGAATGCTATACAATTATTGGAAATTCTGATCATGCTTCCGTTCAGTTTTTTATTGGACAGCTGCATTATCTGCCCTAAACACCGTTTGCATGTCTGTGCGTGTTTCTGTCCGTTTTCCGTCTTAATCTGAACCATGTATTTCTGTCCGTTTATATGTTGACCAAACAGTATGCATGTCCTTCATTCCTTTTATACGTCTGTAAGCTTACCTGTCTATCAGTTCCTTTTTCCCATCTGTCTATTCACTCTTTGCTGATCCGTTCGTTTCTCTTATCATCTCTTTTTCTGTCCGCCCGTTCGTCCTCTTTTTATCCATCCAATATTGTACTTGTTTGCCAATCTAAACAACCGTCTGTTTGTCTTGTCAAAAATTTTACTGTTTATGTCTTCTTCAAAATATTTTCGTTGGAAACGAAGATATATTCAAAATGTAGTACACCACGAAAGCTTGCTTTTTTTTAATAGTTGTCTTGTTTTGCACTTTAAAAGAGGAATGTTAAACTTTTTATTCAGATGAATGAAATTACAAGATAAAGCTATAGTGAAAAGGAGAGCATGTGAATACCTGCTTACCTACAGACATACAACCATTGCACATTTGGAAATAACTGTGAATGCATGTCATTCGAAAAATGATATCTCAAATATTTACTTAATGTTGTCTTGACTATCTTCTATTTATTCGAACATCAAAGCAAAACCCAAATAGGAAACAGAAGCAGTTAGTCATGTACTAGATTTGAGGAATGCAGCGAAAGAGAGAAGAAACAAACTTATATTAGTATATTAATATTATTTTCATAAAACAGCAAAGTTGCAAATGTGTTGCATGTCCGTGTGTGTGTGTGTGTGTGATTTTGTAGGTATTCCATAGAGAGTCAACGTTTGTACGTGTAAGTGCACGGTCGCGCGCGTGTTGGTGTTTTATGTTTGTTAAGAGAATGTTTTATCACTCGGACGAAAACAAATGATATTGCATTGACTTGGTTGCACCCAATTTATTTCGCTTGAACAATTGGAGTTGTTCAAGCAGTCCGTGGTCAGTATGTACTTTCACGCACGTGCTAATCCCACTGGTCTTCCTTGCTGTCCCCGAATAAAGATGTACTGATGTGATCCTCTCCGACAAGACAATGATGTTGGAGTGTGCAAGTGGTCGAATAAGGTGTTATCGATGTGCCTTTGGAAAATTCATAACAGTGTAATTGAACCTGCTATGTTTTTAAATAATAATGTCCTATCAAGAAGTTAAGAATGACCCTAGCCCAGAACCGCTTGCGAAAACAAAGGGCTCAATACGAAAGGATTGCGGGGTCACTTTGAAACTTTCTCTGACAAAGTATACTGAAATTATTCCTGTGTAAAAATGACCCAAACATGACTTGATCAGCTAAATGCGGCCAAACGAATAACAGCTCAGTGACATTAAAGATGTCTAAATCAGAGGTGGCATTCATGGCGATACCAGCTTGTATTCATAGCATTAGCACACGACAACGCCACACAAAAAATAAGCCACCGTCGGACGTGCAACAAACCAAAGGCTGTTTGTGTAAGGGTGAAGTAAAATTCACCGCTGAATCAGCCCTGTTACATCCCCAGCGAATATGTATGACAAGCATTGACTGTATTAAGAAGTGAAAGATTTCGACTGTTATTCAGCAAGACATTTGTTCGCATAACAAGTTATTGGACGAATACGATCGCTAGAGACAAAAATGGAAAGCGTATATTACGTGTTTCTAAATGAAAGCAGTGTCAAACCCCAGGAACGTACAATTGCCGGAGACTTAAATACACCCCTCCCCTTCCAGAATATACTTAATTTGTGCGAGGGTTGTACACGTGAAGAAAAGGGTATAGTTGGAAGTGCATACGCATATTGTAGTCGAACATAGTCAGCCTGTTTAGTAATTAGCCTCCACGTGAGAGTATGCAGTCATTGATGCTTAGGTTCAACAATATGGAGCTAAAATATTAGTTGTGTGCAAAGGAATATCGGAAATGGAAGATAATCTTTCAGAGTCATTAAGTAAGTTCGTAATGCTTGCAAAAATATTAGCAGTATTAATACACTTTATTGTAAAACTCATTATAAAACAACAATATGGAAAGAAAGGCAATCAGTTGGCAGAAGACATTGTAGAGTAAATCCGAGAAGAAACAGTGTTTAAATAGCCACTCGCAAACTGGTAAATCCACCGATAATGTTGTCTGGTTGGTGTGTGGGTGTGTTTAATACATTTCCGGTAATAGTGGTCGATATGTTTGCCATGCTGTCGCTGATGCAAATCATGACAGTGGTCAGTGGATAATGGACGTGCATGTACGTATGATGTATCTTCGTTGCACACGTGTATGTATTTGTCACATCGATGGACAATCTCAGAGACATGTTTAACAATCGTGGGCGTTGACAGTGGACCTTTATCAGTGGTCAGTGAACTGCGTGGTCGTGTATGTACTTGTACTTGTCACATCGACGGACAATCTCAGAGACGTGAGTAGTATGATAATAGCGACTTTGTTGGTGACTGATCTAGGTTGTAGTGTTCTATCCCACATGACAATCCTCTTGAATTAGCGTCTTTTGATATCTTTAACACGTGCACGTGCGCGTGTGATGTGAAGACAAAGTCAAGGTGGATGAAGGCTTTGACCTAGATCAGTAACAAAAACACAAAACCGTATTATTATGATACTTACTTATCAGCCTCTGCAAGGGTACGTAAAAATATGCATTTGATCTGTCGGAATCAAGCTGCTTTCTAAGGGAGCAGTGTCTGCATCATTGGTATAGTGAATTTGTAAGGTCCATCTCGATTGCTTATTTTCAGGTACCACAATTATATATTTTATCAAATTGAATTAATGTAGTTGTAAGATTTCAATAGCATTTGTGTTTCAGTAGAAAGTAAAGTGTTTTCTAGTAATAAAGTATATGACTATAGGGTGTTTTTGTTTTATGCTGTAGTTGATAGTAGTGTTTCGGTAGTAAAGTTTCAGAAGCATGAGCGTGGGTGCACTGGAGTTGATAAGCAGCAATAGGAGTCACATCATGCACATTTTAAAACCTTGTCATTTTTAAAATTTTATCTGTGCAATTTTAAAACTAGTGCTTCAGAAATATGATTATTGATCTTCTGATCCATCTTTACTTGGTTTTCACGGCTATTTTGCAGCAGGCTGAATACATTGTAAGCCATGCCATTAAGAACCCCACTGACAGCTATTTCTCCTGTCTCCAATGACACAACTGCATCAGTTAATCTACAACTTGTGGTAACAGTAGACTAGCCTGCACTAGAGTAGATAATAATAGACACTTAAATATCAGATTTTATCAGTTTTTATTTTAATTGTGTTTGAGCAATAGCCAAAAGATCGCGCAACTTCCGGAATGTGCTTATTTATCTACTGATTCACCTGTACGTGATTTTCATGTCTATTTTTCAGTAGTCAGAGTACAGTCTCTATCATGCCTTTAAGAACCCCACTTTACAGCCATACTTTGGAGTAAGTATGTTTTATGTCTCTATTGACATAACTGCATCCGTTAATCTACAACTTGTGGTAAGAGATGCTTTTCAACCCACGTCCACCCTGGTAAAAGGCCATCACAATCGTTTTAATGTTGTAACCAAATTTCTCCAATTTACTTTAAAACAGCCATATCCAGGAGGCAAGAAAAAGGGCCACTATAGCAACAAACGTCTTGCAGACCCAGAAACTTAGGGCTCAGCCCTCACTTTACAGAAGAGATCAGAGAAACAATAAGAACCTCATTCACGAAGGTACACCAAGGTGGGTAACCCAAGTGCTTTTCCCAAGGACACGCATTGCAACCAATCTGGGCTGGCCTGGGTGGGTATCGAACTCGCGACCCTCGGATTAGGACTCCGACGCTCTACCTGATGAGCTACCACGGCTTCCTCTACCTGGAGGACATTCTACAAAAATACCAGGATAGTCACTTATAGCATAGCATTTCAGTGCAATCGCTTCTTCACTGGCATCATCCAGACCAAGGGATCCGCACCTTCACTGATATCGTCCAGGCCATGAGATGAAAGTCAGAAATGACATTCTCTCAGATACCTTTCATCCCAAAGGGTTCGGTTTAACTTCGTGAAATCTGTATCAGCAATACCATCAGCTTTCTTACCAGGTGTTTCAGCAGCTTGATAAGAAAGTGGAGTACACTGCTTCCACTGGATTTGCAGGAGTACAATTTTACTTAAACTGTGTCCATGCATGGGCTATATGTTAACCATAGCTTAAATCTCGCATGACTCGAAACTGCCTCATGCCCTTTACTGGACCAGATGCAGGGCCAACTCCAGAGTAAGAGGACGTAATTTCTTCCTCGTTTTACCTACACTCGTGGCTCATGATCAGATGATGTATTCAGAGAAACCAAACATATTTGATAGAAGTTCTTGCTTAATCAATCAAAATACAGGTACACCCTCCCAATCTCACAGTTATATCCCTGAAATGCATGCACATCTGCTCCATTAACTTATAATTAATGGATTTGGCACAAATCCATTTATCCAACAGTGCCCATTCTAATCTGATGTCTGTCCTGGCAAGCAGACGATCTTTTAATAACTTAATTGCCAGAACAAGCCAAACATAGGGCCGGATTTTTGAGGTAGTAGATATATATTCCTAAAGTAATATAAGGTAGATATTATGGAAACATTTTTTTTTTTTTTTACTTTAAAAGCTGGTTTCTGGAACTAGTGATGAATTATTAGTGATTAGCCCAGTGATAAATATTTACTTTTGGCTATTCAAAATCCTTCAATTTCTATATTGATAACATTTTGTATGTTTTTCTGTTTATCATGCAAACACCATTTACGCTTCATTTCTGGAACAAAGCTCATGATGCATCCTCAATACTCTGAAGATACAAACGTCTTACATGCTGGCATTTCAACAAAAACATTTTTTGTCCCCAGAGCATACATTTTGGTGGGATAGGGGATGTACATGATTTTACCCAGTATTCAATATGGCGGGGAATAGCTACTGCCATGTCCATCTGTCTGCCGACATTTTTTGTTACAGGAGGATAACTCTTATATCGTTCAACCTATTTAAACCAAACTTAGTACACATCAAGCAAATCTCACTGAAACACTTTTGAAACTTAGAATTTTCTGTATTCAATATTTATCTGTTACCGTAGAAAAATGTGTAGCATGAAATCTTTTATGATATAAAACAGAAACAAAATGGTCCTTAAAATACTAAGCTGTGACCTTGACAATGAGAACAAGACCTCGAATATGCAATGCAACCCATCTTCTTGTAACAACATACAAGTATAAGCTTTATATATTGATCTTAAACAGCTGTTAAGTTTGACAGCAGAAGGGCAAATGTCATTGAAATTAAACTATCGGCCTGTCACCTCACCTTGAAGACAGGACACCCATTCCATATGTAACATGCCTTTTTATGACAACACTCCAAGTTTCATTTAAAATGGCTTGAAATTTTATATAAAGAGGAAAGGAAATGCAGAAGAAAAATTCAAAACACAGAACCACGAGAATGACCTTGAAGACAAAACACAGTAATGCTTTATGTGACACCCTAATGCCTTACTAGACACATCTTCAATCGATGTTATTTCAGTATACCATGTTTTATGCTTTAATATAAAATGGTTTAAAACTTGTGATGGAAGGGACAGTATGCTGATTAGGTGTTGTTGGACTGCAAAGTATACATCCACTATCCGCATGCAAAAAACATAAAAATGAAGGCATAAGTAATATGCAGATTCTCTTGTTCACAATCAATGATGATAATAAATCCAACAAATCAAACATATGGCTTCGAGAGTGGTAAGTAACCCAGTCAATATGATGCAACATCACAACATTAGTGTGCGCCATTCTTGTTCCAAGATCCTGATAACGGAAGCACATATTTCGAGTTTGATCAAAATCAGATTACAAATATAGTTTCCAGATCGGTAACAAGCTCAGCCATTACGTTAAAAAACTGTATCATTGCTATGCATGGATCTCACTCATAACCATCCCCATCCAAGATCTTGATGATATAAACCAATATTTCAAATTTTATCAAATTCGAGCAATAATATGGCTTCCAAAGTGGTAACAAGCTCAGCTAATCAGATTCAAGATCAAAATATGTGTGCATCTCACTCATGATCAAATTTGTACAACATCTTGATAATATAAGTATATATTCCAAGCTTTATCAAAACCGGATAAGAAGTATGACTTTCAGAGGGGTTAAAAGGTCAGCTAATCAGATGCCAGATTATCTTAACAATATTCATGTATCTCACTCAATATTTAATCGACACATCATCTTAAGATCATATTTCAAGTTTGATCAAAATCGAATCAGTTATATAGCTTCCAGAGGGATAACAAGTTCAGCCAACCAGATGCAAGATGACATCATTAGTATGTGTGGATGTGATCTTCTTATATCCAGTTGGCTCATCTTATTAAAACTTCTTGGGTACTTTCATCTTGGAAAGTACTACTTATCTTCGGTAAATGTATGTCACTGTGACTTACTTTTGACACTTCAGCCATTACATTGTTTATTTATCTAAGTTTCTCTGACACTATTATGTGTAAAGCCATTAAACTTGATGGATGGCTAATCTTGGAGAGCACTACTTCTTATCAATAAAAGTTGATCACATTTAACCTCCTTTAATTGCCGTAGTGATTTGCAATTTTTTTAAATTATGCCACCACTGAGCAGGCAAAACTTTGAATTCTGCCGCCTTCTTTTGTATTTAAATTTTTTACGCATTTATCTGCCCATCAGTGATGAGGGAATTTCATATTCCGTAATCACAATTATTAAAGTACATGACACGATCTTAGTCAACATTTACGAGTACAGCTACTTTAAAATCCTGACATTTTTATGTATGATGACTTTTCTACAAACTGGCAATTTCATCATTAATCATCTCAGGAAAGAGCTAATGTACAATTTTCGGCTCATCTGGTTGTAAAACTATGACTCGCATTCATCGGTCATCCGTCGAGCATCCATCCATCAATAGTTGGTACCGTTCTGGAGTCCATATTTCTGATTCGACTGTAATCAGACTTGGAATGTGGGTTTATATTATCAAGATACTGGAGAAGTTCGGTAATGACCAAGATACGTTTATAATAAAGACATGATCTTGCACTTGATTGGCTAACTCTGTTACCACTCGGGAAGCCATATTCTGTTCCATTTGTTTAAAACTTGGAACTATGTTTGTATCGTTAAGATCTCGGATTAGTTCTATAATGAGCTTAATATATACGTATGAATTAGGTGAGCCAGTATCTGACAGACCGAGCTTGTTATCGCTTTGGAGGCCGTATTTCTGGTCCTTTTTATTCAATTTGGAATATATGCATAATTTATATCTTTAAGATCTCAGACAAGTTCGATAATAAGCAAGAGAAAACATCCATACATACTAATGAGGTTATCTTGCATCTGATTAGTTGAATTTGTTACCCTCTTGGAAGTCATATTTTGATCTGATTTTGATCAAAACTTGCAATATGAGTTTATATAATCAAGATCATGGATATATTGATGAACAAGTTCCACGCATAGTTATGTGATCAGCTTGTTACCACTCTGGTGGCCATATTTCTGATCTGATTTTGGTCAAATTTGAAATCTATGATTAAACAAAAGATATTGGATGAGTCTCATGTGTTCATCCTGAATGGCTCAGAAGAAATGATCTTTTGCAAGTCGATCACGAATATCGGGTGGGCAACCTGGATATGCCAGCGAAACATGTCTTTGCATGTTTTATGACTTTACTTAAACAGTGTCACAGAAACAAAGTAAATGTAAAAGTTTAAATCTTGACACCAACAATGACAATGCTGCTGGAAAATTGATTCTTATATCTCTCCTATGCTTTGCAGACAATAGAAAAGAGCTTTAAAATCTTGGAAACTATAAATGTGACCACAGAATATAAATGACTTCGGTATGACCCTGTACTCAAATGTGTACGAGGAAGCAACTTGTTTAGCAAAATTATGTTTCTCCTATACTACTTAGCACAACAAGATACAATTTGTTTAAACACGTGCGCGGGAGAACCCCGTGGGATTCCACACACAATTGTTTCACCATCAAAAATTTCCCAGGCGAATCCAACGAAAGTGGCAAAGTCTTGTCTAGGGCCAGGTTGTGCTTTTATGAATGGGGAGTGGTTACCGTCTCTGCAGTTACCATTAATTCAACGAGATTCAGCTCTCTCCTTAGCGAATAAAAGCAACAGAATTCAGACTGGTATGTCAGGAATTGATACACTACGTTCAAAGACAGGGTAATGGAAATCGCTTGTATTTCATGAGTTGAAATGTTCATCAGTGTACTATATCCTATGAGAGTTAAGATAACACTGATTTAACAACTCCCTTCAGCCAAGCAGCCAGCGCTTGTATGCCTTGTATTCCTGCTTTCAGCGGTAATAACTTTCAGTTGATGCAGATATTGTCCGTGCATTTCAGGTAACAGGCACAACGATCAAGGAAAGGGAACGAAGAGTTTTTCTTGGTTGACTAGTGACAGCAAGCTATTCTTAGGAAGGAATCAGGTTGTTTCCTCAGAATGACTAACCATTAGAACAGAACTGCATATAGATCCGATCTATGGATATCGTATGTAGTTCAATTACTCTGTATGCTGAAGTTAGTAATCAAAACTGCAAGTCACGCATGATATTTGCTTCAGGGAAGGGTAAAGACGAGGGCTCAAATTTGGACGATTCTGGCGATGTCAAAACCCGGAAAGGATTCCAGTGAGGAACAGTGTGAGTGTGGGTGGTAT
Source organism: Megalonaias nervosa (assembly GCA_016617855.1). NCBI lineage: Eukaryota > Metazoa > Mollusca > Bivalvia > Unionida > Unionidae > Megalonaias > Megalonaias nervosa. The sequence continues at coordinate 82,983 of JAECUM010004099.1, read as the reverse complement.
GAATATGTCAGAATTGGATCTCAAGTCGAAGATTACCTTGTTGTGGCAAAATTCACCTCTTCCACGAAGTCTGAACTTATCTGAGGTCATAGAACCGTAGCCCGTGATTGTGATTGTGGCTAACTGCTTGTCTTCAAGAGAAAGAGTAAGAAGTTCGTTTTCGGGGAATGGGTGCTGAGAGTAGTACGATGTCATAGATGTGACACCAGTCATTGAAAATACAAGACTCCCCCTTGTATGTCCTCAAAGTGGATTATCTTCAGCTGTTGTGATCCTCTCTACGACTAGGACATCCCTGAAAGGAGCTAGAAGTGAAGGAGAGGTTCTCTAGACATGGATGATATCGACTGCTTGAACAGATTTTAGGTCGAGATCCCTAGTTTGGGTACGTCTGTTGCTAAAATATGCAGATGGTTGATCCAGGATGTTTCATCTTTGGGGAAGGGAGCAATAGGAGCTATTGCAGTCAGTGCCCCACCCATCTCAATTATCTTCATAATCAAAACTGAATGACGAAAGGTGTGTACCCACTTTACCTCCCAGCTGATTAAAAGAGCAGGTATAGCCCATGGTTCTGAGGTCAGGGAAAAAATATCGAGCATGAGATGGACAAATCTGTAAGAGGCAGTCGTCCTCCCTTCATAATGAGCCAGCCAGGATATTGAACTGGCCAGTAATTTGAATATTACCTTATATTGAGAGTAACCATGAAGTTCATCCACTACCGTAAGGCAAAGGTCTGATGATTGTTCCGTTTTGCAGTGTTTGTCAATATCAGGACCGTGTTTCCATGAATTATTCTGTCCACGTTTGGAAGCTACTGAGAATGGCTTTCATTTCCACGAGGTTAATATGAAGAGACTTCTCTTGAAGAATCCATACACCACTGACCATCGCAGGTGTAGTAGAAAAACTGCACTGTAACAGGTCCACCCCCGCAGGGAGTAGGCTGCAGAGCCGTAAGAAACCTCCTCGACTAACAATATATTATTTGATGATTTCTCCGAAGCACTAGCTATAATTTCGATGCGTGTGGGAGAAATACACCAAGTCTATATGTGTGTTTAGTGTTCCATATCTCGATGGACAAAATGCTGAAAAAGGGAGAAGGTCACATCTTCTCTACACTGATTATCCATCCTGAACTGCGAATAAAGTAAGGTTGTTCATGTCGTGAACTAAAAACCATAGATACTGAATGCTTTGTAATGTGTCGTCTAGGAGAGCGCGCCTTTTCTGTGGAGGACGTACAGAACTGGGATATGACTTGTGTAACGTTTTCCTGAACGTACAACTTCAACCTCTTGGTTGATACTTTCTCCGATGCATGAACGATTTTTCGATATGTTGGAATGGAGTCGCCAAGTTGATACTTGTTAGGGGTTCCATATCTAGATGAGCCAAACTTTTTACAAGGGACAAGGTCCAACTTCTCTACACTAATTATTCACCATATAATGAGGGAAGTAAGGTTGTTCATGTCGTGAACCAGAAACCAAACTTACCGAATATTGTTTTCTTTTTTTCTGATTTGAGGTGGGGTATGTCGTGCATGAACGTCGCCGTCACTGAAGCCTTAGTAAAGGCTCAAAGGCTTAGGCTGGGACTAGTTAAATCGGTATATAGAAGTACGCGTCGGGCATGTCAAGACTTATCATGTACCAGTCGCATCTCAATCGCAGGTCCCAACTGCCGTTTGACTTCGTAATCAAACATGTACTGGGCCCTGTTTGTGGGGTTTTTATATATCTACCGTTTACAAGCAGAAAGAAACCAAAGTTTATTACGTAAATACACTTCCGGTCGTGGGATTGCTTGGGAGTTCCTTCATGAAGGAGGACGAAAGTGGAGAGATAGCGAAATCCGGCGACCTTCCGACACGGTTTCGATCGTCCGTCGGTTTGCAAGAATCGTTGGTACAAATCTGAGGGGGCATGGATGACGGTGTAACATTGACGATTGACAAAGCCATGGGGTAGGAGAAACCGTGTTCCTCTCTTTTGCCTCCTTGCGAAATGACCTGTCGCTGCTGAGAACCGCCACTGCCAGTTGTCTGGCCACAATCGCTCCTTCTCACGTACATTCCCTCGCTGGCTCGTGTGGAGATAGATGATTGTGCTTAAGATATAGGGCAGCTCTCGTGTCTTACTTTCTCACCTCAGTTTGATGCCCTAAGAAGTGAAGAACCGTAAGGGAGGGAGCACATAGAAAAACTAATTATCGTTAGCAGCCTTTTTGGCTGAATGGAAAGATCGTCAGATGCGCGACGTCAAGTAGGAAGTCGACACAACGTTCCTGGCTAACTCTGACGTGACGTTAAAGACATGTTTGTGCACTTTATCAACATCTCGATGAGGTACGTGTGGAGCAAATATCTCTGTATATCTACTTTTACCAAATGGGGTGAGAAAGTTGTATGAATCTGACTACAATAAAGAAGCTCTTGCATTACTTTGATGGCGAATGCTCCAAGAGATGCCAGATAATCTCTTTAACCATTATGGCACGATTCTGAATGATGAAATGTTTTCATCATCATCTATTTTTTAGGCAGAATGGATGGAACATGGACGATGGCATTCTGACGGAAACAAAATCCTAAAAGTTGGATATATGCCATCAGTAGTGATCACATAATAAAAGGCCTGTCCTGTGCGACTTCGTAAGTAATGCCGCTTAACAATGAATTTCATAGGACTGGTCAGTCCAATAGATCAGTCAGCTGGCCAGCCAGTCTGAGATAACTGACTGCTGACAACTGCAAACGTACCTAACTCATTCGTGTGGCTTTAATGTTTTGGTTGACAGTTTGAACGGCTTACCTAAGGCAAGCAGTTGTATGTTTGGTATTGCTGGTCAACTATGTGGTCTATTTGGACAGATGGCTGGTTTACATTTGTGTGTCAAGTAACAATCTTATATATAGAAACGTCTCATGTCCTCCCTCCATGACCTTAAATCTTTTACACTTCTTGCACTTGGCTGTCATCAAAAAGTGCATACAACATTATTTATATATATATATATATATATATATATATATATATATATATATATATATATATATATATAATGTTAACCAAGATATAAAAATGACTTAGAAGTGGAAAAGTTGAGAAGTACAGCAACTGAAAATTTCACATGCAACAATAATGGTATGTTAATTGCAAAGATATTAATTCACCTGATTTTGCAATAATGTTGTATGGATCATATAAAACATTCTGCTTTAATGTACAACTGAAAAATAAATCTGGATGATTAAATTCATTATAAATTTATAGAATTTAACTGGATTGTGTGGAGTACATCTTAGCAAATGGCAGCCAAAGTAAAATTGGTTTAAACAAAATGTGCCTGTAGCCAGCCACTGGGTTCGAAGGGAGTTAACATATACGAGTTACTTCCCTTTGCGCGCGCGCGCGTGTGTGTATCTATACATAGAGTATATATATATATCGGCAGAAATACATTCTCAATTTTTCCTGACAAGCTTTGGAGGTAGCAAAAAAAGTTGTTGTAATCAGGTAATGTATCTGCCGCAGAAATATACTTTAAACATAAAACTTAATCAAATGATGCACTCACCAAGATGCATCTCCATATCAAGTTGTATGTCTCTGTGACCAATAATCCCTGAGAAACAGACCAATGCAAAACTTAACCAAAGTCACTTATGTGTGCAATATGTCATAATAGCCTGCTTTTATTAAGCTGGTGCTGTACACAACAAAATAGGTCTTCTGAAAGAGTTGCATTACTTTGTGGCTGATAATGCCAGAGAAAGCTACCTAAATACAAATCTTGACCAAAAGCCACAAAAATATGAAATTTCGACCAAAGTGGCTTTCTTTGGTGTAATGGTGTTGTACTCACCAAGACACATATTCATACCATGTTGCATGAACTTGGGCTAAAAATGCTGGAGAAACTGACTTATACGCCCCTTCCACATTCATGTTTTTAAGCAGTAAATGCCAGACTGACCAGGTCTACGATCAGGTCTTGATTTTTTTTAAAACTTAATATATAATACTACTAACCAATTATAATAAATCATCAAAACATTTCGCGCAATGCATTAAAAGGTCAATCATCAATTTTTATATTGAAGCAATGCAAAAATCAAACGTGTGCATAATTCAGTTTTCCTGCTGATTTCTAATTCAACAGTGGTGACAAAGAGCACACTGCTAAATCTTCTAATATTGTATTTCTTGTTTCGTGTGACATTTGAATTAGTCATTAGGTAAGAAAGCAGACAATAAATTCTCTACTAGTGCGTTTATTGAAAACTGTGTTACAATAGCAAATAAAGCACATTAGAAAAAAAAAGCTCAAATTATTAACCATGGGCAGAAAAATGGGATCTGCAGTCAAGAAAAGCTAGAACATTCATTTAGTTGTTACTTGGCATATCAAAAGTCTGTTTGCAACCATGCTGGTTTTATCTAATAACTTTAGTTACTCTTACACACTGAAATCCAATGACATCATTTGACACATCTGTTTAACCAACTTTTCAAGAATAATTTTGTAAAAAATCACAACAGTATTTTCCACAGAATCATATCAAAATTCCATTTCAGTACTCAAAGAATGTAATTACCTGCATTTTGATCAGTTTTTCCCTCATTTTAAAGCTTGCTATGTTCTGTTTCCACATGCAAAGCATACATAATAGGCTAAAAAACTTTTTTGCATTTGCCAATGGTTTCAACTATACATGGAGAGACAGTACAAACATTCCTTCAATAGGCATAATTAAAACTAGATGGGGATGCAAAATGACTAATATTAGCTCGTGAAAACATTAGCACTGTCATTTTTACAGATATTTAAGTGTTGAATTAATTCAAGCAAATAGTCATAAAGTAAAATGTCATATAAAAATGTTGGTGCAAATTTATCTTAGTTTTCCATGTGCTAATTTGGACATTTTTATGTCTACAAGGTCTCTTTATGGTTACCTGATTTGTGGTTCATCCCTGGATAGAATACAATTGCTCAACAGGTAAATTACACCTGCATATCTAATTCTAACTTCTCCATCTATGGGGTAGTCTGGTAAGTTTTTCTTTGCACTGATTTAGATTTAATTTCATCATTTTGAAAGAAGCACAAGTAGTATATGCTTGATAACAATGCAATGGTATAGTTAAGTAAAGCAAAAAAACCCCAAATGGTTTGCCACATTCCTCAGGAAAGTATAAGACAGTTAAAAGATTAATTTTATATTTTTTACACTCTCTAAAGTGGTCGTATATAAGAAAGATAACTCTGTCTACATTCCTACTGAATTTCTTCTCTAGCTTTTAAGACAGCACCGGGGATACTGTCGATTAATCCATCTGTCTACTCCTTATCTGATCGGTGGAAATTTACTTGGTACACACAGGTTATTCATGAGGTGATCATCTGTCAGAGGGGTATAACTTTTTATACCCCTTTCCTGTGGTCCTTGGGAGGGGATGAAAGGTAAACATTTCAAAAATTGAAATAACAGTAACATTTTTAAATATTTTTTTGACTAACCTTTGTGCATGCATTTACAGAAGGGTGGCATACTGAACATTTAATTGGTTTTGGATTATGATCCCTTGCTTCAAGTGTTTTATGTTATGAAGTACTAATATTACTAAAGACACAGCTTGTCAATGTTTCTATGGTGACATGTCTCAACAATTAAATATTATTTGGGCATTAAGTTAATTCAAACATTATAGCATAAACTGTCAGAAAAATATATACACTGAAGATATATTGTACTATGATCTGATGGCACAACGCTGTTAAATAATAATAATAACAGTAATGTTTTTACTGACAGGGACTCTGATTATAAATGTAAACATAAATCTCAGTCACGAACAACAACTGCATTTTCAGAACCTTCATGCTAAGTTAGCCAAACGCTGTCAACACATGCATCTTTGACTCATACATAATGCAATGTTAAATACATGCCAGCAGATGGCTTTACTATCTGGATCATTCAATGTGTTGTGTAGATAAATATTTACATCTGTATGGAACCTGTATTTGCTATCAAATTTGTACACAACAATAGTGGACAGGAACATTAAATCAAGTACTCAGGTTACAAAATGATAGGCATCACTGAGATTTGTATTCTTGGATCAGTCAAAACAGTAACAACAGTACAATAAAATTGCACAAATATTATTTGATGAACAATAATAATATCTAGTCTAACCAGATATGCTCATTCAAAGTGACTTAATGATAATCTGAAAGAACTATACTAACTGGTAAATCCGATCAAAATATATTTATTTATACAATATTCAACCAGATCTATTCAGTCATGTGGAGATAGAACAAACACAGTGAAGATACAAAGGTGTACTATGTGACCTATCGTAATAAAATTATTTGACAAAAGATGGATACTATTCAAACAATCACATTTTCTATGGAAAACTTAATAAAAAATAAATATTCTACTCTTGAGTCTTTTTGTTCCGTTATAGTACTGGTACAAAATGTTGTCAAAGTAAATGTGACAAAACATCTTGATCTCTTTTCAATTAGCTATTGCTTTTTTGTTAATTTATATATTTTGAAAATATACCATCTGCTATTATTGACACCTATTAATATCTACAAATATACCATCTGTTGTTACTGACACCTTTAATATCTACAAACATACCATATGACAACTATTAATATCTGCAATCTGTGGAGAGAGATAAAGATCAATGTTCATGTTTAAGTAAGTAAAAATACAAAGCTGTGCATACTTTTATAAAATTAAGATTACTTTGTATGGCCAACAATCATTACATGTAAAGATTTTTCAAATTTAATTTAATTTAAAGACACACTTAAATCTTATTTAAAGAAAATATCATTAAAAATACATGGCATTTAAATAAGAATTTCCAACACCACAACAACTTTATTTTAACTGATGCTGCAGTCTGTCAAAAATTACCAACAATGGAATTCGACATATTCCTGAGTTTTATGAGATGCATGTGCAAAACATCAGACTGTAAATATTTCAATCACAAAGCATTAGTATATAAAAAAGATAAAAATGCATGTAATGAAAAGATCATGTGTACAAGAAAAGTTTTATAGTCTGATATCTATCATCAGGCATCCTAGAAACTCTGTATTGCACTCCCATAAATTGGAGTGAAATTCTATACCAACACAGTGCTATCTGATATGATTGTAGGGTCAAAGGTCATTTGGAAATGTCTGTATTTCAATATTTTCAAATTTAAGTATGCTTACATTCTACAAGGTTTCTTCATCAGATTTATACTGTTGTCTATTTTTAGATCCTAGCAATGGGGGAAAATGACCCGGCTTTGTTAAGTATCAATGATCTCATCAACAATATCACAATTACAATACATTCAGGTTTCCACACAGATGTGATCTTTATCCATGACATTTCCATGTCAAATTTCAGATTTTCCATTACTAAATTCTTTAATGTTTATGAAGAAAAGGCAGGAAAGATGGACATGTACATAGGAAACAATCAAAATACTGATCAACATGATACAAAAGATAACCATATAATCAGTTTTTGACAAGACTTCCTCCTCCTAATCATACAGTCATCCAATCCACATACTTTAACACTAGAGACTGAAAAGTAAGTAAAGGATGATTTTCAATTTCTGTCCATTTTCTATGAATTTTCCATGACTTTCCCTGACATAAATTTTTTCAAAAACTTTTCCATTACTTAACATGACAAAAGTTATTTCCAGGATTTGGGAACCCTGCATACAAGTTAGCTCCCTTTGACTACATTCTAAATGATACACATATCACACTAATTTAACCCATAAAATTAAGTGACAAGGCGATACTAGGCATGCAGAATGGGAAGTTCAGAGATAATTAAAATGTTTCGCAGCTGATTCCTCAATGAGCCATACTGGGGATAAAAAAACATGCACTTAAGAAAGAACATTTCCTGTTAATTTGACCAAAAAAGAGGGTTAAGCATGCCAGTATTGTTATGCATAGACCTTTCCTATACACAGCTATAAGCATGCAAAAGACATCAGCCACTTAACCTTTGACCTCACAATCATTAGTGATCTGGGAGGATAACATGAATCAGACAAACATCAATATCATATACATTAGTAAGAAACCATTGATTTAAAAACCCAAAATGAGATTGGTTATTACAAAAGAAGAAAGTCCAGACTAATCTTCAATCATCCAAAAAAGAAAAAAAAAATGACATTGTCTTCCTTCTTTTTTTTAAATGAAAAATATATGTAATTCAAACCTACATGGTAATTAAATTAAGTTGTAAGTTTCATTGATGGGTATACTAAAATCTACAGTAAGCAAATCATGGTGATGATGGAAGTCACTGTCTAGGTGAAGGTTAAGCCAGCCTCCATGTACACCTTGAATATCTTTTCAATTGCAGTAATGTATGCAGCTGTCCTCAAATCCAGGCCAAGATTGTACTTCATTGCTGTCTTCATGATGTTCTGAAAGCAAACATCAATCACACTCATTATAAAAAACACACACATACATACAGTCTGCTGTTAAAACAACATATCTAATTTGGACACCCCACAGTGTATTCTCCAATTTTGTAATAAGTATCCAACCAGCAACTCCTGGATGTTTCCTTTTTGTTGTTTTTTTAGAAAGGGTGTGTGAACAACTCTGGGGATTTTGTAGTCTTTCTCAAAGAAATTTTACTCATGTTCAGTGATCTTTTTTGACATCTAAACATTAATTTGGACTGATCTGATCTGTCAATATTCACTCAACTGTTACAAAATCACTCTATTTGCACAGTGCTAAAGAGTTTAAGCCAAAAAAATGCTAACAATTTAGAATAATGTGAAAAATTTCTATAAATGCATCTAAATCTAATAAGGTTAACAACATAGGCATGCATACAAAATGTAATTGTTTTCCTCAAGTGCATTTTGCTCAAGTATGCATTTATATATACAACCAGTTTTCAACTGGTTGTACAACATCAATAAAATGGACAAAAAAACTTTAATAATTACTTTAAAATAGTTTATAAAAATATATTATATACAGGAATAAGGAAATGAATAAATAATATCTTTATTCAAGTTATTTTTAAGTTAAGCAAGTCATTATACCACATGTAAAAGAAGAGTCTAAAATTAACTTGACATTTAGTCAAGAAAGTTTTCTTGACAGAAGACTGCTAGGGCCTGCATTTCCAATCCAAGATCAATGAATTATGGAAAAAATGTCCACCAAACCCTTAATAAAACCACTGAAGATGATGATGCCAATGGAGAAGTAACTGCTATGGTCTGCTTGCCACTAACATGGGCAGGACAAAAATCCATCTGAGACCATCTGTAAATTTGATTATTAAACCGAATCATTTTCAAAATGCTCCAGACTGCATCATGGTATATCCACCACATTCAAGATAATCCACTTTTAACATTTAACAAGTTGTTCTACATTTCTTTCTATTGTGGTTAGCCATAAATTTGTTTTTCAAAAGCTGATATCATTCAAGTATTTAATAAACCTGGATGTGAGAAACAGATTATATATATATATATATGTCAAACAATAAAACTCAATAATCCCATGTAAAATCTGATCAAGTCGTGTCAAAATGATACCCTATATTAATCCGATAAAATGGGAACAAAGTGCCTTTCACAACGCTGTACAGAGGCAGCAGACCCAGGCTGGCCTGGGTGGGTATCAAACCTGTAGCCCTGAATTATGGGTCAGATGCTCAACCAACTGAGCTACTACAGCTCCATCCACCCCCAATGCTAACAAGGATTTCATCACCAATGTTCTAACAATATCGGGAAAAACATTGTAACTGTGCAGCTGGGAATTATACTTTTGGGAGTTAAAGTTTTTCTTTTTTTCTTTTATTTTTTGTTCATACAGAATAAGAGTTGTGTGTTTAGGATTCTATTTTATTCATTACAACTCATACTTTAATACAAGTCACATGGGTCATGTAGGCATTCAACACCGACTATTTCAGTAATGGGTGTCATTTTTTAGAATTTTATTCTACATACCTTTAAGTGGCAAGTATTCCCTTCATTTGGATTCATATACATCCATATTCCTTTGGAAGATCATTATTTAGATGCCCCGAGAGATGCATACAACAAAATCAAGGTTAAAGTACATAGACATTTTTGGACAAAATGAAACTGAAGATGTGATCCAGTAAAATGGATTGAATGTTGCACGCTATGATGTCACAATGAAAGCTACGCATACTGATAAACAAATTCATACTACCATTGATTGTAATGATTCTGCTCAACATGCTTTTATTTGGACCCAAGTTTAGTACATGGCCACCATTGTAAAAGTCCATACGGATAGATAATTTTCATCTGAAGTTTCTTGGTGACAGTTAAGGTGCAGAGCATTCAATAATCAGGACTGAATAGACTTTTGGTTAAAGAAAATTAGTGTTAAATTTTAAAAGAACAATTTATATTTAATTTAAAACGAGTAAATGGGCATACATGACCCATGTGACTTGATCTATAGTATTGTTGTTTTTACTAATGTATTTATTATGCATAAGTTATTGTTTATGTCCTACAGACTATTGTGTTTATCAAACATATAGTTTAATAAACTAAGTCAGATTCAAGTATGCAAAGCAAATACATTGAATACACTATGCTTTTATGTTGTAATCTACATGTATAGATCAGTTACAACATAAATATTTCATATTTTCATTGTCTTTCATTCATAAAATGTTCGGTTTGCTTTCATTTAGCATAGAAAGAGATAAGAATTGTAGATGTGACATAAAGAGAGCACTTGTATACAACAGAGCATGAAGGCACTGTATATAACAGTCACTCAGTGTAATGTACACATTAACCTTTCGTTTTGAAGCTGCTTCCAACCCTGGAGAAATAAGGCTGGGTTGAGACTGCTAATGGGAGACTGTGCTAGCCAGGAAATCCTGCCATAAGGGTGGACAAACCGGGGACATCCTTAGAATGTCAGGACACAGGAGCCCCAGTCACATGAGCCACTTAGTTAAGGCCGGGTTGAGAACTGCTAAAGGAGTTGTGCTAGCCAGGGAACCGGCCATAAGGGTAGACAAGCCTGGGACGTCCTAAGAACATCAGGACATGGGAGCACCAGTCACAAGAAGTACCCTATAACTCACTACACTGTGGAGAAGACATTGGAAGGGCACCTACACAATGAAGGAGCCACTGGATGGTGTACCTATATAGTGAAGCCACTGGAGGGCGTATATACTCAGTGACTAATAATTCAGTGCAGAAGTTTCAGTGAACATAAAGTGCTCTTAAGAACTTTAAGAATAGACAATAACATTTAAAAATAGTTTAACTGCAGTTATTTGTTTTCTTTTTGCTATTGTGTAATATATTTTTTTTATTCATCGTAATCATCTAATTAAATCATCTTAATGTTTTGTGTGTGTTGTCTTTATGTTCTCCATAAGCAGCATTCCAACCATTCATTCGTCCATTCTGTGACAAGTTCTATCAATTTACAATAGCAGTAAACTAAACAGCATGTGAGGCACTTGTTCAACATATATACCATGGTTTTATTTCTTCATCAACTGAGGATATCAGTTCTGATACGTTTATTTTGGTTAATGGATGGTATGAAAAAAAAAACCCTAACAGGAAGGCAGATTTGTACAAATGTATTTGTTCCAGTGCAAAATGATCCCACTACACATAATCTTGTCACTTACATCATTACTGGGGCATATCCAATTAGATTTCAAAACTACCTCATCACTGTTTTTATAAATACACTGTATTTGTCCCTTGAGCATCTGTACAGTCAGTGGTTAATATAACCAGGAAATGGCTCTATATTTTGTTTTTGTAGAAAATCATGCCATATTACTGCATTTACTTCCCCAAGTTTTTAAAATTTTATATTAAATGACATGGAAATTAAGGATGGTCCATTATAAATGTCCAGATATACACCACAGCATTTTCTCTTTACAAAGTTTATATTCCCAAACCCCTGTACTTCGAATAAATACGGTCATATGACATTGAATTTCAAGTTGACAATGGTAACATTTGCCTTTTTGTAAGCACAATGAACTAAACCTTGAAAAGAAGTAAACCACTTTGATATTTATGTTAGCGTGAACAATTAGATAGGAAAATCGGCAAAATATCTGGTGTGAAAAATGTCTAAAATGTTTTATATTGGCATCAATATGGAGTTCTAGTCAGAGCTTCCTCTAACCGTTCCCATGCCATTTTAGATATTTGGACAACACACCCCAGCATAATGTCCAAAGATCAAAAATGGGGAGAGAAAGGTCAGAGGAAACCTGCACTATATGGAGTTCATGCATAAAAAGAATTTATATACATTCATATGTGTGTATGTACCCAGCCAAGAGTGCACACACACATACACACATGAATGGTCATGAATAAAAGACTTGTTGTATATCAGCATCAGGAAATGGTGGAAAGATAAACAATGATGTGCTAGACAGTGACAAATGTAAACAAACAGCTGAAAAGAAATATTTAAAAACAAATTGCCTTCTGGGTTAATTTTAAGCTAACTGAAATCTGTGATAGATGACATGAGAAAGACAAAGAAAAAGTGCAAGAGGAACAAACTTAAATCACTTAAGGAAAAAAAATAAACAAAAACTTAGCTATACACATAAATCTAAAAAGTAAAAATTATGCTTCCTAGGGGGTTCGAACAGCTGATTTACAATTTACTGGTAGTTAGAAGTAGTCATGCACTTTACCTATACACAACATGGAGTCCTTACAATTGTGGCAGGCAAAATTATATATATAGATAGCTTGCTTACATTACAAAAGTAGAGTAAAATTCACAACACTTCAGTAGAATCCCTTTCTTCAATAAACACTTCTTCAATAACTACTGCATTCATTTTAAATTTTTATTTCCATTTTATTGTCATCTGGAGACCGAACATAGTCGTCAGCTTAGGATACTGTGAAATTGTGTACTAAAGTAATTCATCAAATGGGAAACAATGAATAATAATACAAACACCCAATGCATTTTAAATTTGTTCAATGTTGATTTCAGTACTTTCCTAGCTTGCATGTGTATGATTCACATTATTATTTCAAACAATGAAGAGGTTTGTCAGAGTCCACGATTGTGAATTCATACAAGAGTTATAGTCTACAAAATGAATTAAAATACAAATGTTATTTATAATGATCATGGTATGGAAAATATACACTAAACTATTATTTCTATCATCATTCCATCATTTTTTAGACCGCACTAGTAAAATAATACCGTAAGCTCTTTTGTTGCAGTTGTTGTTGTGGGTAAACTTCCTTCATGCACCTCTTCTCTATTTAAGTATCCTCCCTCATCCCAATATTCAGAATGTCCCCAAAAGCGATAAAATAATGGCAAAAATAATATAAATGACAGGCTACATTTGAATGTCAGTTGTTTTTTAAAAAAAAAGGAGAAAAAAGGCAGTCAGTGATACTTTGTACTTGGACTGTGTAGTCCATATGGCCAGGACATAAGATGTGAGCTAAGAACACAGCTTGTCTTATTTGTCTTTCATTAAGAAGTAGTGCAAACAGCAATATGTTTGAAATTTACATGTGTGTAAGATGGTTTAAAAAGCATCTTCTGTCCAAAAGTAAAACTGGTAGTTTACAAGGTCTTTTGAAGAAGCAGAAATATGGTAAAATTTGCATTTTTTTTAATGAAAGTATGCAATTTACTCGGAAAATGCAAAATTAAATATTTCTTTCAGAGTGTTTCACCTTACCATATGTATATATGTTACAGTGGACATATAGTCATTGTGGTATATGTCAAAATTATTTGATGCAATCTAGCAGAAACGTCAGTTTGATACAGTTAATACATGACCACTGTAGAGAGGCCATGTACCAACAAACATTGACAGACTTACGTTATCATTTTTCACATGATCCACATGCGGCAACTAAAATGATATTCTAGTAAATGGTTATTCACCATAACTTATATTCTGCAAAAATATCAATTTAGATGCTGCATGTGAATCACCTTTATTTTTAAAAATAGCTCCAATTTTAGCACAAAATGGCTATTTTATATCCAAATGTGACTTCATGAGCATGTGCCTATGACCTCATATCAAATAATTTGTAAAAATCAATTCCAATTTTAAGTTTTTCAAATGTTGATACACTTTTTGCCATGGTATATCAGAACATTTTTTTAAATTTGTGAATATCTGGACCAAAAAGAGGCCTTATAGTAACTACAACTTTGATCTGTCTAGCTCAAGAGAAGAAAGGCATTTTGGGTTACTTTGTACTTGAACTGTGTGGTCCATATGGTGAGGGCCATGCTTACTCATGCTAATGCGAGTTTTAGAAACAAAGACCCATGTTCAACATGTGTAAAATAGTGAACAAATACTGTAATGGCCTGAAATAAAATCATTTACTTACAACTAAAATGTGAAATTTCATGGCTGTAAGTTCAATATTTTTTTTGCTCTTGCACTAAAATGGATTCAAGATGGAAGTGGGATATTTGGATACACAGCAGCTATTGTTGGTGCTTAAAAGTGTCTGAAATGCGACATTTGATTTTAAGCATATTTCCCCATGCTTAGTTGTCATTTATTTTCCCTAAAGGTTTTTATCATCAACTTGTACAATACAGCGTTGCACAAGTTGTCCTTTATTTTCCCTATGGGCTTTCATCAACTACTTATGCAATGTTTTATTGTACAAGTGCTAAAAGAACAACTGTAGACAAATTAAATCTGCACTTCACTGGCTTATACAAAACATAATTATATCTACCAAGGATCTAGATCTGGTGAATCCCAAATTAATTCCCCCCACATGGTTCAACTTTACACTTTTATCAGAATATATCTGACTTGATTCCAAATAGATTACCTGCACTGAATCCAAAATTACATCAAAGTGTATCTTCGATATTTGGCATTACTTACCCTCGCAGATCTTTCCATGGTGTATTCCAAACCTGAGTGGACAATATCCTTCTCTGAGGCACCCTAAAACAAGGAAAGGGAAATATGATGGTAAATTATTTGCTCTGAGAATACATACTCGATCACATTACCAACAGGAAAATAAACTCCACTACTTCCTGAATCCAGCCCTCCCCAAAAAGAAGAATAACTTCATATTTTCTATCCATATACCATATATAGAAAGGAAGAAACTCTTACTTATTACCTCTGCTTACCACCACTAGGTGCCTACCCATCAAGCTGGAGTTAAGAAGTTTTGACCCGAGTGATTCAACAACTAGGATGCTTGAATTTGTGGAGAGGTGTGGGCAGGTTTTATAGTAAATCATGCATGTTTTCTTTGAGAACATAATTTGCCAAAAAATTCCCATGTTCAATACAGTATGTTCTTGCTTATGAGTCCAACTGCAAACTGCACAGACCCAGATCTGCCTGCACATTATGTGGAGTTTGTTAGGAGTAATCAGTAGAACAAAAAAACATAGACCCTGTTCTGCAGGCGCATTATGTGATAGCAGATCAGGATTTTTGTTGACTGCAGTCTGAATCGACTTAAAAGTGAGTATATATGGTAAGTTCAAAATGGTTTTTTCTTTGAACGCATTCCTTGATCACATTATCATTAGGAGAATAGAAGGGAATACAGGGCATCCTATCTCTGCCATGGGCACCTTTCAAGGGAAGAATTCCCTACATGAAAGATAACTTGCTCTCCTAATGTGTGAAGCACAACCAGATAAAGTGGTCATTGTGGATTGTCAATATCATGGCTCAGAGTGGACAGATTAAGTTTCATTTTCCCAATTAAAACATCACAGCAATATAATTATGTAAAAGTCAATGTCCACTATATTGCTTGGAACTTACCAGTCAGCTCAGCTATAGTACACAGTGCAAAATATTTGTAAGTTGTACAATACTGTTTATTATTCAAAGACTCACCCATTAAAATGTATTTACACAGGTGTATTGTGAAAGATGAAAAATAAATTTACAAGCAAAGAATCCTGAGACTATTCAGGTGCTTCATAAAATATACACAGTTTAATGATAGCAACTTTATTGAGAGACAAAGAGTGTGTGTTTTTTAAATTTGTGTGTGTGTGTGTGTGTGTGTGCATGCGTGCGTTTGGATTTTAATGTAGCTTTAACAATTTTTCAGTCATATTGCTACGATGTTTCAAGTGTGACAGTTTATAGCGATGTCCAGTATTGGGGCATCATGCTGCAAACATGTGGCATAATGTCCCACCCAGTCACATTATCCTGACACCAAGCTGACCAGTCCTTACACTAACCTCTTAATGCTTTGCGCCAAGCGAGGCAGCTGCTATTACCATTTTTATAAGTCTTTGGTATGACTTGGCCAGGGTTCAAACCCTCAACCTCCCATATCCGAGGTGGATGCTCTAACCACTAGGCCACCAGAATTGAAGAGAGATTCTGCTTTTAAACAAACAAAAGGAAAAAAATCACAAGTATTAGCAGGTTTCATTCTTCTATTAAAATAAGAAAAAAGCAAGGAATGCTGTGATTTATTTGTACATTCCCTGTGTCACTTTTAAACTGTTGTTTAACAAAGTGAAATATACACAGCACTATGCAATATACAACCTCTACTAGTCCAGCCTCTGGACAGTATCCTTTTAAAAGAAGTACACAATAACGCTTTATTTTTATCTCCAACTGAGTATGATCAAGAAAATATAGCAATCCTCCATTTATGTCTAAAATAATATGATAAAGAACATACAGCAATCCTTGCTTCAAACTCTGGGGTTGGTGTGATTGGAATAACGCCACCATTTCTTCCGAACTTCCGCTCTAGAGACTTCTGGACACTGTCTGTAAACAAAACATGAGATTCATCACCTCAATGATCAACTTGGATAGATACTTAATCAAACGATGAGAATTATCCTACTGATTCAATAAGTAAACAATAGCTTCAAGATGCAACTTTTGGTCCTGACTATCCGAATATTTAATAATGTGTACTTTTTATCTATCCTCCAGCAATTTTGAAATAGTAAACAACAAAAGGCCCAAGTAAATCAAGGATTTTTCGTAACAGCCAGAAGCTGGGTAATTTACCTGGCTACTTTTACTTTACACCAGGCTACTTTAAAAACAAACATTTATCCCTCTTGGGGGAGGTCCCCCAAATAACCCACCTACTTTGGCAACTCACCCTAACTTTAAATCTAATGGAAGGCCCTGAAGCCTGATATTGCTTACATGACTTACCCATCTGTCAAAGTTGACCATTTCACTAACCAGGTTCAGGTATTACTGTAAGAATATAACCCAATGTAAACTATCTGCAAACCTACTGATCGCTTTATTTCACCTATTTTACTACAGTTTGAACAAATTTATTCCAAAGGTCAAGGTTTAATATGCACAGATCTTGCTTGCAATAAACTCATCCAAAATCTTGATGACATAAACCTATTTACCAAGTTTCATCAAAACTGGACATGAAATATGATCTCTAGTGATGAAATGAATCACATGCAGTATCACCTCATTAACAGCACAGATCTCACTCATTATTGAACCATGATGATATAAACTTTTTTACCAAGTCTGAGCAAAATCCAATATGGTCTCCGAGTGGTAACAAGCAGAGCCAATAAGACACAAAAGGATGTTTAGATCTTCTTTTAATCACAGATGATGATACAAGACTACTTAAGACACAATCTGATCATAAATGAAGTCAAAACAGTTAACAATGCTCAGATAATCAGTTGCAAGACTAGCACAATAATTAATATTCTTGGATCTTGTTCATTATTAATCTTGTCTAAAACCAAGATAATAAAAGCCCACGTAACAAACTTAATCAAAAGCAAACCAGAAATATGGCCTTCACAGTAAAAACAAGCTCAGCCAATCAGATGCAGGATAATGAAGTTAAAATGCATAGATCTCACTCATTATCAAAGTCTTAAGAGATTAATTGGATATACAAGTTTATATTGCACATTTTATCAAAATTAATCATAAATATTTCTTCCAGAGTGATGATACACAATTGATGACAGACTGATGACAAAAACATGATCATACCAAATGCTAAATACCCTATGGGTTGTTCCAGGAAAACATACTTTGGGCCCAGGAAACAAATTTTCAGTATGGAGTAGTCATCCACTGATGCAATTTAGAATTTTGCTTCATTTTCATATGAACTCTTAGAGTAATTAGAGTATCCTGGCATACAAAAACTGATTTCCATGAGTAAATGTTTAAATGGAACTGTCCTTATAGACAGGTGAGCTAAAAACCTTTAAATTCATCAAATGTTTCAAATTACACTTAGTAAGACACATTTTTTTTCTTCCAATATGCATATATATGTAGAAATTTCTCAGCTACACCATTTAAATGTAAATAGCAGTAAAATAATATCCAGGTAAAATGACATCTGATCAAATTTTTGCAAGCTTAAAACAACAAATTCCTCGAAACTTTTGACTGAATAATATTTCATTATGACCTTGACTTGATACTAGATGCTATGTCTGCACTGAAATAAAAATTTTAGTAGCCACTTTTCACACAACAACATTTAACTTTCAACTATTTAAATTCATGTCCAGGAAAGTTTTATATGAGCTTCATTTACCATATAATATATATCTTTGCATTTTTAATATTTAAAAAAAAGACAATATTTGATTGCCAGTCATAGTGTTATTCAGTTTTGTGTTGAAGTAGTGTGATAAAACAAGCTATATGACACAAACAAGGTCTTTAGAAACAATTTCAAGCCAGTGATATTTTGGGATAGGTGGGTGGGTTATGATTGAATTTAATTTACTAACCTAATTTAGTAACCTAATCATGATCAGTATCTTTACAGTAAAGAATGAAGGGAAAAAATCTACTTGTTTAAGGGTTTTTAATCTCTGGCTAAATAAATACAAATTGCAACAATGGACATTTTCTGTGATTAACAATGGGTAAATAAGTTCGAGTTGCAACCATGGACATCTTCTGTGATTAACACTTTGGCTAAAAGATATAAGATTCAGCATTGGACACTTTCTGTGATTAACACTGGCTCTATAAATATAAATACAAATTCTGACAAACAACATTTTCTGTTATTAACTCATTAACCCCTGGCGCCGCATTTACGTGGCAGGAGGTGGTAGCCTACTTCTGAGCTCTGTAGCGTCAAGGTCATGTATGACACAATAAAGTGGGTGGTATTATAGAAAGGTAGAGATGTAGCTTTACGATGATACCAAATAATATGGATGTTCTAGTTGCACTACAAAATACAGAGGGAAAAACGTAACTTTTTGGACCCGAGTTTTTTCCAGCCGAAATTTGCATGAGGTTGGAATCCGATTTTGTGTCCGGATTTGAGACTTTTTGGCCTCAGATCTAAGACAGACCTGTCTGAACTGCAGACAGACAGGTGAACCTTTGCAAAAAGTAGGATAAGATGGGCATTTAGAATAAAGAGTGGACTCAACACGAAAATGATGGGTCCGTTAAGCAAAAAAAAAAAAAAGAAAAAGAAAACAAAAAGAACTCCAACTTTTACCCTTCTGCTCATGCTCAGGCGAAATAGCCAATGAAAACTGATGTTTCTAACAACTATGCATTAGGTTAACCTAAAATGTCTTGGAGGTCGATGTATTAGGATGTATTCAGAAATAGCCCCCAAAATGGGTTTCCTACTTGCATTTCAGGCGAAAATGACAAAAACCTCCAGGGGTTAATGAGTTAACACTGATCATAAATGCAAAAACCTGTATTAATGTATTGGTTTAAGTATTCTTCTATTGTTAACAGGGACTGAATCTAACCCTGGTCTGCAAACCTGTATTAATGTATTGGTCAAATATTCTTCTATTGTTATCAGGGACTGAATTTAATCCTGGTTTGCAAACTTGTATTAATGTATTGGTTTAGTTTTCTTCTCCAGCTACTACGGATTGAACCTAATCTTAATGTTATACATCCTAATGTACCAAGTCTTAAACCTAAAATTGATCTGACACAGGTAAATGTCAAGGAGTTAAAATGTATTAAAATTTATTGAGATATGGCTTAAACAGAGTTTCTAAATGATGAAATAGCTCTTTTGAACTAATTTAAACTTTCAAGGAATGATTGGGTTGCACTGGGAGGATGTTTGGTTTTATATGTACAACAACAAATTCTGGTAATTCTAAGGTCTCAATTGGGCCTTTCTGACTCTGAATGTATATGGATAGAAACAAACATTACAAGGAAGAAACTATTACTTGGAGAAAATGGAGACCAACCAATTGCAACTTGGTCATTAGGGAGCATGTCAAATTAAGTAAGTAGATAGCCCAGTCCAATAATTCTGACTGTTTTTGATGTCAGATTTTAATGAAAATTGTATTCCTCCAAATCTGGAGACCCCGATTGATCTTATTTTGATGTCAAAGCCAGATTTCATGCACTCTTCTGTGTTCTAGATCTATTTTATGCTGAATGTTTTTTAGCATCATTGTCTTGTACATTTCTTTAAATTTATCTTCCCTAAATTACAATGCTATGAAAGAGAAATCTGGTTATATACGACCAAGGGAATTATATTGTCATGAACTTATTCTCCAAACCCATCACTGGAACAGTGTAATTAATGAAAAGAATAACAAAGTCAGTGTTGAGAATTTGGTAGAATACACGATGCATGATTGTACAACGAAACAAAATGTACTGAAAACCCCAGGTAATTGTTTCTTATCAGACAAAGGAGAAATTTGGTTATTAATGAGATTAGGAGGTCACTGTGTGATGTCACTATGACAGCTGCTCTTATTTATAAAAAATTTTTACAACCCTGATATGTGTTATGATACACCCAATATACTCTTTTCTCAACTCAGTTTAGTACCTAGCCACCATAATAAAAGTCATAGTGATCAAAATTTTTTTATCTAGAAGTTGTTTAATGACATTTAAAGTATGAAACATTCAACAATCAGCATTGTTCTATTCTAGTATTAAATTTTAGAATAACAAATAATACTTTATTTAATTTGAGAAAATGCAAATGCATGCTCACAATGACATACACATTAGATCCTGTTTCTTTGAACCAACAGGACTATACTAAATCCAACACACAAAGCTGGAAATTGTTAACACTGGATCCTCTTTCTCAGAAGCATAATCACTATACTAAAATCCAACATATTACTGTAAATTGTTAAGGACAGTGACATTTGACTATACTAAAAGCCCAAACATATAACTGTAAATTGTTAACTACAGTTAACTTGACCATACTAAAACCCCAAACATATAACTGTAAATTGCTGCTGCATCCACTGAAATTCACAGACCCGAAGCAGAGAAATATGATAGGTCTGCCAAGGTGTAGATAGGGTTAACAGAACCTTGGCTAGTGAAGATGAATCACAGTTGACTACATCAAAACCCCAGCACATATTCTTGTAAATTGTTAACCATTGTTGACATGACTGTACTAAACCCTATATATATTACTGTAAATTGTTAACCACAGCTGACATGACTATACCAAAGCTCCACACATTACTGTAAATTGTTAGCCACTGTTGACATAACTGTACTAAAACCCCATATATATATTACTGTAAATTGGCAACCACAGCTGGCATGACTGTACAAAAGCTTCAAACATATTAATTTAAACTGTTAGCCACAGTTCTTATGACTTTCTGACTACACACAAAAATTTAGTTCTAATCTACTCATTTCAATAACTAGCATTTGTAAGTCAATCAAACACATGGCCTGCAGCAAGTCAAGTCAGTTGGTTTATTATATAACTAACTGGATTAGGTACTTGCCATTTATAACTAATAGACCACAATAAAAGTTATAATTCTGGAACATTGATGAGTGATGATATCAGTTTATTTTGTATCTTTTTATGATGACATGAAGTGAATCCATTTTACATTAAAATGAAAAGCAAATTTTACAGTAAATGATGTTTTTCTGAGACTACTTACCCGATCACATTTATTTTAGTAACATAAGCTTGCTACCTCCAGAATCCAGCACATCGAAAAACAAAAAGTGCTTGAATGGTGTTAAGGTTAGTAGGGTTTTAAAGCAATGTGATCAGTTAAATTTTCTTGGAGACATATAATTTACTTTAAAATGTGCTTATTCCTTCAAATAAATTTCCCGATGACACTAGGAGGAGGGACTACAGAACATAACTACCTATGATTCAGGCATCCTTCGAGGGAAGAAAGGCTGGATTCCCTATCTGAAACATAACCTGCTCTCCTAACTTGAAAGCAACTCAGCCAACAATTATGTTAAATGTGTCAACTATACTGGAAGATGATTACTAAACATTTTACAGGTGAATCTAGTGAAAGTGCTAACTATCACATGAAGCTGCATTGACAATAACTGGGTCTGGTGGTTATCTGGACAGCAGCTAAAGGATGTACCAGATTCAGAATTTGTCTTTGCAAAGTTTAAATCTGGCGATAAAAACTTAAGACGGTAGATTCTGAATACCAGCTAACAGCTTCTGTTTTGTACTGGATTGAAACGTTCCATTTGAAAGTGAGATTTGCAGAGATTGCTAATTCCATAAACTGACATCCTCATTATGCAACTCTAATTTTTTTAGACTTCTGAGTATGCCAAGTGTTTAACCTACTTCAGCCACAATGGTAGGGTTTGAATAGTGATATCCTCTTTCTGGCATTTACTGGAAAAATAGTCATTTTCTTGTTCCACAACTTTTCTATATATGCTTCAAGTAATGCTTGAGGGTGCATACAGGATCTTGCATGGTCACTTCTCTCAACATGTCTATCAAAGAAATAACAAGTGTGTATAACAACTCAGCATATCTGTGTTCACACAGCCAGGCTGCATCATGATGATTGCTGAACTATCCAATCTGAACTGAAGATAGTTTGGGCCAACTTGAAAGGGCATGTAACTTGTTTACTAGGGGTGAAACGATTCATTGATAGATCGATGCATTGATACTTTTGCTGTAACGATACACATATCAATACAAGAGACAGAGAATCGATACAAAACGATACTTACCACATGCAAGTTATTTTAGTCTTTAGAAGTAATTATTATTAGTTTGATTTGTTATTCTGTAAAATTATAGTTCATCTTAAACAGCATTTGCAGTCACAGGCACTCATTTTATTAGAATACAAAAAAGACTATTGAGAATACTCACCTGCCATCTACAAATTAACACAAAGGGAGATAGTTCGTAATATGCTCCCCCCACTGCCATGCTAATTGTATTAACCCTGCAGTATGTTCAGCATATACTATAGATTCCAAATGTGTCCCTTGTGTATAATGAAGTACTTTACCCATCATTTAATAACCACTTTTACGCGAAATTTCTATGTCTACTTTGGACAATTTGAAAGATACACTACTGTTGTGTTGCATGGTGAAATGTGTTACACTGAACTCTCATTGGTAGTTACTGCTTGCTCCGGTCTAGGTTAAACAATAACCACCAATCAGAAATTAATGTAACTTATTCCCTGCGTGACTGACAGGAAGTATTGGCAAAGCAAGAGAGACACATTGTGCGCAAGTCATGAATTGATATGTACAGTACTTAAAAAGAAATGCTGTCAGGGTGTGCAATTGCATAAATCTTGAAAAATTTGTACGAATTCACGCACTTGGAGAACAGTGATGTGCAAAAACTACGCAAATTAATTCAGAGTCCCGCTGATGAAAATGTGCTCAGCAAAGTATACAATTTTTATTTAATTGTTCTTGTCTCGACATCTGTTATTCGGGTAGAAAAACAATTTACACATCTGGGTTCTTCAAGCATTACATGAATGGTTGTTAAACTAAAAATGATTGGCACAATGTGCACAGGAATAAGCATTATGGTGTAGTTAGAAACTTTCATGATGGAAGTTTTACAAATGCGTGTTTAAAATACGGGCTACCTAGAAAACCCAAAATCTCTGATTCCTGGCATGGTTTATTACATTTTGTTCAACATATACTGGTTGATGATAGTGATGATGACAATAATTTTGAAAGTCATGAAGTATATCTGATTACTGGTGATGGGAAAGTGTTAATGGAGATACCAGTGAGTGATTTTGAGCACGAAAATGGTACTAAATACAAGTCAGATATACACGTTAATGTACAAAAATAGATGGCATGATGGTCAATCTCCCTTTCAGCTGTATTTCGAAATTAAATTTAGAAAGGGCAAAACACTAAGTCTAATTAAAAATACAGAAAAATTCAAAGGATAATGCAAAATTATCACGTTTTTTAAAAAAAAAAATCAATCAATTTAGCCCTGTGCATCATATGCTACAAAACCATATATCCATACCAGGGTTAAAGATAAACTGAATAAATATGGGTAAAAAAATGAAATTATGAAGTAATGATATTTATTTTAATACCTCTTTCTGCACAGGCAGACTATGGCATTGATGGACTAAAAAACCCAACTAAGCATTATGAAACAGATAAGGAATCTGGCATAGTTGTCAGTCAACTACTGATTCAACAAAGTAAGTTTATGTTAGTGAAAAGTCCAATTTTGGAGCAGATGTATCCAAAAGATAATATCTGTGAGCTCTGGCAAATTGTATTTAACAGTCAGAAAGGTGAGTTTCCCACTGACAAAGCTAGGTATGCATATGCCCTTTCAGAAAGAAGCATAGAACAATATGCATACACAGATAAGGGAAAAGAGCATTCTCAGAAATAATTAACATATTAATGCTTATACAACTAGAGGTGACATCTTTTAAAGATGTTGATTTAAGTATAGCTCTAAGAAAGTGGAGCAGGAAGAAAGAGAGACAGATATTGAAGTTTAGCTAAAAGTTGAACTATGGCCATTACTTTCTCACACTCCTTTTTTCCACTCCCCCATTTGTCTTTGACAAAGGGAGGGGTTTCCTTTAAGATGAAATCCTGACAGCATCTGTCCTTAAATTATACATGGGGAACAAATTTGGAATTTCTCTTGTTATGCAGAAATATTTAACCAGAGAATGAAGGTGCTGATCGAATAAATAAAATTAGCACAGAATCAGTGATGAGGCCATTTCAAACAATTCAGTTTTATCACCTTGTGTAAGTTTCAAAAATAATTATAGAATAGACTGGGTGTTGTCAATAGTTTTCCTTCTTTACTAACAAATACAATTACCTGTGGCTGCAGCAGTCTTTTCCATCTGCAGAATGTACAATGTGATGGATTTCATTGGTATTCCTCATTCTCATGCCCAGATTTGTTCTAGATCAGATTTTCTTACTCAAGGAAATTGTACTATTTCTTCTATTTTGAAGATAACATAGTAATGTCTTCCAAGTTTAAGTGAGACATGAAATTGGTAATAAGATGTTTTCAAAGCATTCATGCTGTACAAAACAAAGGGTCTGGTGGCTTATGTGAGTTAAATGGAGCCACCATTAAATGGCCTAAAATGCTGAATAAAACTCACTGGCAACCAACAGGTAGTCTGTTTGAAAGTATTTTGGCTATCTTCTCGTTAATGAGAATTGCATATAAATATATGATAACTATATGTCTATCTGTAATCTGTATAATGGAAAATACAATCAGAATGTCAAATACGTAAGAGGGCACTACCTACCTTTCAAAGATAGAAAGATCAAGTTTATATGTGTATCATATTGCAGGCTGTGTATCATGATTCATATCGATACACGGCACAGATGTATCATTTCACCCCTACTGTTTACCCTACTTGCCAAAACTGCAGCTATCAGGAAACATGTTTGTATAATAGTTGCTTCAGTTGTTTCTGGTTCTGGAATTGGACAGATGGTCAGAAATTTTTTATTCTACCTTGTTGCAAAAACGTTGATCATTGGACAACACTAAAATGTGCAAATCCAGTCACAGGCCAACTGATGGATGAACCATTTGATATTAAATTATCAGACTCATTTCTTGAACGAGATATGGCCAGGGCATTGAGTCTGCTGGGAATGTATCTGATTTATACATTGATATCGAGTTGAGAGCACCAAAACATTATCAAGAAGATCCCTATATCCATGTTTGACAGCTCCACATGCTTGTATATGGTAGAGTTTGCCAACATGACTGATCATGTGTGACAGAAACAACACAAGCAACAATAAAAACACAAATTCCAGGTTAGATGGTTGAAAACCAGTGATATTAGCAGGATTTTCAGAGGTATGTAGCATGATGACAGTTCTATAATGAAGCAAATGCTTAAAACTAGCAACAAATGGTGAAGGCAAAGGGAGTTAATCAGTAGAGTTACTGCCCTTTGTCTATATGATACAGACATAAAAGATGATTCCCATGTAAATCAGGGAATGTATCTGAAGGATGACTTCAAAATTTGGATTATTCAAAGATTTTTCAGCCTCAAAATGAAGTGACTGCGATAAAATTAATTGCTATTGCTACATAAGCTAATTACTATCAACAATTTTTGCAGTCAAAAGTGTTAACCTAGCAAATGATATGCAAAAAGATGACTTTCCAATAAACTACAACATATATCAAAAAGGCTGTCTATTGTCAAAATAAAATAGTCTTACCCAGCAGGTAGTAGTTAGCATCTTTGTCATACTTGAAGGTCAGGCGACCGTAGCTAACATGGTTCAGGTTCTTTAACCACTCAAAATAGGACACAGTCACACCACCAGCATTGATAAACAGGTCCTAAAAGGTAGAAACATGTATGATTTTATAGCCACCAAAATAAAGGATTTAACTATCTTAAAAATACTTCCTTTACTGTAAAACTTTGGTAACTCAAACATACATGCTTTAAACAGCAGGCAACATTTGAAGGCTTTTAGCTGGGTATCATAATTTAACAGGAGGAAAATAAGCCAGTAGAACAACTGAAATCAAATAAGGATAATGACTGCTGATCTTCAAACATGGTAGTGATTGGGGAAGTAAATTGTATTTATGAGAATACTTATCTGATTATATTAACATTTGCTAATTAGCTAAGCTAGTTGTTAAAACTATCCAATCTGGAAAGAAAATTATTTTCTTTCCTACCTGTAGAACACTGAAGCAAATTCATATCCATTATCTCCCCTGACCACCAGTAGGTGGCTACCCATCACCTTGATGCTTATCAATATAAGCTGAGTGAAACATCAGTGAAGATGCTCTCATTTATGAGAAAGTGGAGGAGGGTTTAAGAGCAATGTGTTAGAGAAAGAGTTTTTGAAGAAATGAAATTTTTAATTAAATTATGTTTCTTGGTGAACACTTACACGATCACATTATCATTATGAAGATGCTCCACTACTTCTCGAATCCACCAATCATAGAAAGATGTAAAATCTGCCTTTCTCATCCATATGCGATATTAACAAAGGGAAACTGCTTCCACTGCAGATTAGTAATAGTAGGGCAGGTTTAATAGCCATGTGATTAAATAAGTATTCTTGGAGAAATATAGTTAACTTTAAAATTTCTTTTTCTTTTCAATACATTCCCCGATCACATTAACATTTGGTGAGCAAGTAACAAGGGTTCTGCACTCCTAATAACAAAACAGAACAATTGATCATCACCTACGCCAAGATGCCAGTACTTGTGCCAAAACAAAATGGAAGAGTCACTTTTTTTTCTTACATAAATCCAGCAAAAGTGCTGTTCCATGTCGATGATAAGACTGTACTGACTTTAAACAGATCTGGTGATGGTCCGAGCTACAGCTACTAGACCTACCAATTCTTGTCTCAGCTGGAAGCATGACCATGTAGACAGGTGCTTGAGAAGGTTTACTATGTCAGCCAGCCAACTGCTTCTCTTATGTCTAGAATCACCACTCTCCATTCAAATGCAAGGCTTGCCAAGACAGCTCTGATTTGATGAGCTCTAATTTTCAAGAGTCATACTTAATCCTCCAAGATCTCTGAGTACACCATGCATATTACCCACTTTGGCCATGATGCCAAGAACAAAGTCATCATATCCTTTCTCTCCCATCTTGACTGGAAAAAAGAGGCAATGCCACCATCTCTCTCCCTTGCAATTTTCCATGCACTTTACAGCAGACAGTGTCCTGCATCACTGTCTCATTTGATATCAATGGAGGAGAGGGAATAGATCACAATATTTTTTATTGCTCATTATTCTTTGCTATGAAGCCAGACTGCATCATCAGGACCTCCAAAACCATCTGACCCGAACTGTAGATAGTCTGAGTCCACTGACTGGGCATGGACCTCATTGACCCTGCATGCTGAAGCAAAAGCAATCAAAAAACATGGTTCAAGGATGTACTGGCTAAGAGCTCAAACTAATTTAAATTGAGCCATGTCAGTACCCATGATAAATTCCACTTGGGAAACAGGGTGAATGATTTTGGTCCATTAAATTAAGGTTTGGCTAATAGGTATGATAAATCCTTATCATGACCTATTTCTACTCCACTAAGATGTCTGTGTCTGAAATCATGTAGCAGTAGCCTTTGATTATAATGGGCACTAACATTTTCTTTTTGAAAGACATGGAGAAAAAGGTTAGCCAATTCTGACATTGAGGCACCCAAATGGACAATACTGTAACTGCTGCACCAATCCCTGAGAACTAGCACTTCCCCTCATACACCTTGAAAGTATAGGGCCTTAAAGCCTGCGAGATTCTCTCCAAAACAGAAGGCTGAAATTCTTTTGTTCTGTGTCTGATATGAAGAAGTCATAGCATTTTGAGCAGCTTATGAATAAGCAGCTTAGGTTTCTCTATTTTGAACAATGGTTGCTATATTTAACAGCAGATCAGCAGATCATGTAAAAACTTAAAATGGCTTTGAGCAATATTGTTCTGTCAAATTTGGCCAATTTCTTTTTGGCAGATTGAAGGTTTTTCTATCTTCAGCAATGGTGGCCATATTTGACAGCAGATTGGTATCAACCTGAAAGGCCTATATGACTGGATGATTTCTGTCTTAGTTAATCAAACTCAATTCTGTGGTTTTTCTTAGATGAAGTCACAGTTTTTTATTTTTTACTGATAGTAACTGCTGACAACAGATCAGCAGACTTTGTAAAAATTTAAACATCCTCATGCCAAGACGCTCTCTGCCAAGTTTGGCTGAAATTGGTCCAATGGTTTTGAGAAGTAAATAGCAATTGTTGCTGGACAGATGATGCACAATGGACAAAGACCAAAAACCATAGCCTGTATTTTAATGAAATTTTCCACAAGCCCTATATATGGCAAAATGTGTTATACCCACCATGACACAATGACATATCAATTTTCATGACTCAGTGGCCAGTAGTAAGCAAGAAACTGACCAAAATGCAAAGATGAACAGTCACTTAAGTATGCAACCAATACAAATATTTCTTCAAAAATACTTATCCAATTATAAAACATGAGGTGTAAGATCCAATCTCTGGTGCCCTAATATATATGAAGCAGCTTCATATCTTGTGAAAGTTACTGGATGTAAAAAAAAATCCTCCAGCCCACAAACCCAAGCAAATCCAATGGAAGTTCATTGGCCACAACCTTACGAAGTTCCCAATGATCTAGTAAGGTAGCCGTCTTGTACTGCCGCTGCAGGTCCCACAAAGTTTGTATTAGCTCTTTGGGGGTAAAAGGTCTATGAGGTACAAGCTAAAGATAGTTAACTCTGACTATTCGTGTTTATACCAGCTAGAAAACAGCTATTCTTGAACACAACAGTAGTACTACAGTCCTAACTTCAGAGGTAAAGAAAAATAACATAAACAAAAGTCAGTGAAGTGTGAAATGCAAGTCACACTGACCTACTTTAATAAACTGGTATTGTACACATCAAGATGTATCAACATACAAAAAAAGTAACAGGACTCTATGGACAACTGTACTGACAATGTTACTGTAATATAAGCGAAGTAAACCATTTTAACATGAAGGATAATCTCAAGCTTTCTGTGCCATCACTGACAAAACTGTAAAACCCTCACCCTATGGGACGACCCAGGAACTAAGATCCCCACCCTAATGTATGACCCATGAAGTAAAATGATACAGTGTAAAGATAAGTGGTACTGGAGTTCTTCCAAATCTGGAGGATGGATGAAATGGTACTAATATATATATATAAGCAAAGATTAATCTATATAAACTTTTATTGAAAGGGGGATTTGTCCCCTTGTCACCAAAATAAGGGAGGGAGTAGAAACAAGGAGGGGGGAGCTGGAAATGGCTATAGTTCAATATTTACCTAACACCTAATTATCCATCTCTCTTTCTTACTGTTCCACTCTGCTAGGGCTGTATTGAAATCTCTTCAAAAGATGCCCCCTCTCTAGCTGTATAAGTATTAATCCGCTATTTTTTTCTGAGTTTAATCTATTGTCATTTATTTATAACTTCTCGTTCCAAATTAATCAAAGTTGACACATGTGAATAAAAAAACCTCATGGGAACAAATCCTCTAGGGCACTCAAGTTGATATAAATAATTACAGAGATTTCCAAACATCCTCTTGTATTAATGTACATTTGCCAACTTTAGAATGGACAGATGTACTTTGATCAAATAAATATCCTTACTTTATAATTACTTTTATACTCTTATTTATCCAATTCATCTTAATATTTAAATGAACTTCATATACTGTGCCGACTACATTGTATGTGTGACTTTGAACATCGCTGATTTCAAAGTGCACAAATTCATAAATATTGTGCGTGATTCATGCTCTCACATGTCCTGGCAACATCTCTGAATCTTGGGTGTGGAAAGACATGCAGACTGCCTCCAAAGTTTTTACTATCTCAAACTAGTGTCAAGGTGGTCTCAGCAGTGAGACAAATCAGGCTCAACAATGGCAAAATTCAGCTTCTTTTCACCATACACTGCTGATCCTGTACTGTACAGCACTTCAACATACCATATTTACTCGCTTATAAGTCAAACTACAAACAACAAAGACCCTGATCTGCTGTCATATCATTCTATTGATTACTCCTAACAAACTGGACAGACCCTGATCTGCTAGTGCATTATGCAACAGCAGATCTGGGTCTGTGCTGTTGGCAGTTGGACTCATGAGTATATATAGTAGGCTACCCACTTCTGTGACAATGTGAAAGTTTTTACATAGTTTCAAGCATTACTGTTGGACGTATGTGCCTTTAATGAGCTACTTGCGTCATTTTGTCCATGTGTTGCAATGGAGACAAAATAAGTTTATTTTCAAATAATGTATAGAAATTGGGTAGTGATGCAAAATACAGAGTGACTTACAGGAATAACTAAAACATTTCTCTCCTGGAAAATCTTATCAGCATCCATGGTAGTAGGGCCATTGGCTCCCTCTGCAATGATCTGAAAGAAACAAACACCAAAATGTTGATTATCTGGACCCATAAGGAAATGTGAATTTTGCAACATATATGGTTGTCTATATATAGCCGATACACATTTATATAAAATAAAGTATCTGGAGGCAATCTACTGGTACACATGATCAAAGGGTCTGGTAAACTGATATCTGTATAATCACTGAATTACTCCAAATATAAAATTCAGAATTCTTTTGGTGATTAGGAAATATGAGAGAAACCTGCTATTGCTGGTGTTCATACCACTAAAAGAGTTCACTTTTACATTTAACTTATTAATTTTAAAAACACTGTTCACTTGTTGGTGTCTTTATCAATTTGTTTTTAAACAAGTTTTCTTCTTCTTCACCAGTTACCACATTTTCATCAAAAGGCTTTTTGCTTTTCATTTTTTTTAACCTGTGTGCATCAATTACAGCGCACTCCTTTAATAAATTTAGTAACATTGTTATAATTGTTTAAATTACAATTTATTCCTCTTGTTTCTTCAAATTGTTGTAGAGTTTGCTGACAACCATTAGTTATAGAGCTTCTAATCAGCAATTCTATAAGAAGTGACACTTGAAAGTCACTATCACATTACCTAAATACTGACATTTATATCAGTGAGTTACACTTTGCACAGATAAGAGGCACAAGAAGGGCTGATATTGCTTACCTGGCTTACATATATTAACAATTGACCATTTAACTATGCAGAATTAAGCATTACTGTAAGAAAATCTAATGTAAACCATCTCCCAGACTTTATATTATGTCCACTGCACCTACTTTTCTAAGTCTAATACAAATTCTTTTCAAAGATAAAGGCATCAATAATATGTGTAATTGCTCTCTGACAGACTAAGACAAACCTTAAATGTTTTCATATCCAAATATGTTGTTTTCAATGAATATTAATTCCTTGATACAGTTTTTATCACCTACAGCAACTTTGGTCATTGCTAGCACAAACATAGACATGGATGGATGTGTACTAAAGAAAGCAATAGGCATATTTTCTTAAGATTTTCCTGATGAAAAAGCACAATCAGGTGTGTGTGTGTGATTGTGTGATTTGCATTTTTAACTTGGCTTTAATAATTTTTCAGACACATCGCTACGATGTCTGCAGTGTGGCAGTCTTTAGTGATGTGTAGCTAGCACTGGGACATCATGCCGCAGACATGTGGCATCATGTCCCACCCAGCCATATTATCCTGACATCAGGCCGACCAGTCCTAATGCTAAATCTCTTAATTCTGAATGCCATAATATTTTGCTTGTAAATGAACTCATCTAAGAGTGTGATATATAAATCTATTTACCAAGTTCGATCAAAAATTGACATGAAATAAATTGCATAGTAAATTCATTCCCTGAGAATACATACACAATCAGATTCACATTAGGGAATATAAGCCTGCTAAACCCCAAATCCAGCCCTACTAAAACACAAATATTCACCTTTTCTGTCTGTATCATATAGACAAAAGGCCAGTAACTCTTGCACATTACCTCCCCTTGCCAACTCTAGGTTTAGCCAGTTTATTAGCTGAGTGAACTACCAAAGAGGATGCTTGCATAGCGGGTGGATGGGAGGGTCTCAAGCAATGTGATCAGGTAAGTATTCTTGACCCTTCAATTAGGTTAAGATGATTACTGACATCTTACTATCAATTCTCTGATGAAATTTAAGAGGCTGTATATTGGTTCCATTAGGTCTGGTGGTCATCTGTGCTGCAGCCACAGGACCCAGCAGATTCAGATTTTTTCTCTGTGAAGTTAAATCTCTGGGAACAAAGCTTGAGATGGTTGACTCTGCATGCCAGCCAACAGCTGCTATGATGTCTTGGATTGAAATGTTACATTCAAGTGCGAGGCTTGCAGAGATCACTTTTTTTTCATGAGCTGAAATCCTCATGAGGCAACTTTGATCTTTTGTGATGTCAGAGTAAACTGAATAACTCAATTAAGCCATGAAGACAGGGTTTGTGAAGTGATATCCCGCTTTCCCACCTTCACAGGGTGAATGTCTTTTGCAGTTGTCACAACTTGTGTCTGTTTCAAGTAGTGTTGAGGGTACAGACAGGATCTTGCAAAGACACTGATCTCAACTTGTATATAGACAAGAGTTAGTGTATGATGTCTCCATGATTGCCCACTGATGATAACCAGTCCTTGGACACAAGGTATGGTTGAGTCATGAGGATTACTGAACCATTCGATCTGAATTGTAGATAGTTTGGGTTGACTAAAAGGGAATGTAAGTCACTCAGCTTCAGTGAGGTCCTGGCTATTGACACCAACTTCATGTAAGGACCATGGACAGATTCCATTTTGGAAATGTGGTGAGAGATTCTGGTCTATTCCAATCAAAACTGGCTAGTAGGTCTGATAGATCTTTATCATGACTAATATCTCCTCTGCCATTGTGGCTGAATGTATCAGATATCAGAAGTGGTAGCCTTAGATGGTAGTTGGTTCCCATTTCTCTTTGCAGAGATAGGTAAAAAAAAGTTGGCCAGCTGAGGGATTGAGGTACTCAAGGGTCAATGGTATTGACTCTACCCTAGTCTCGGAAAATATGCCACTTTCCCTCATAAGCCTTCAGAGTGGAGGGTCTTCTTGTTCTCACGATTCTCTCCACAACCAAAGGTCTGAATTCTTTTTCTCACCTGGAAGTCCTGACAATAGCCAAGCCTGAAGGAGAAGACACCTAGTTGTCTGGGCCATAATCTTCTTGAGAAGGTCTATCACAAACTTAAGCAGATCATTTACCAAGGACTTGTCCCATCTGAGAGGGACTATAAGAATTATCTTACAATTCTAACCCCAATATTTTCTTTATTAATTTTGGTAATAAAATTGGGGGGGAGGGGGCAGGTATGCAAAGGTCTATAACCCCTGGGTCTGGGACTGGCAAGACAATGTTGGGCCACAATATTGAGTCTGTTGACTGGTCTTTAAGATGGAAACACTAATGAAGAAACTACCAAACCAGCACACAAAAGTCAGGCTATCTGGTGCCCCCTTTTGAGGAGGTTAGTCACCACTAAAGAGTTATCTGACATAATCAGGACTGACTCCCTGCAGAGTCTATCCTTCCAGAGCTTATGATAGCTCTCATTCCTAGAAAGATGATGTAAAGACGCTATTCCCTTTGTCCCTGTTTGCTGCTTATCCTATCAAATCCCAGCAGCCTGTGGGATCCCCAGCAGTATGTACTGTTTGCCTGTACAAATCTTCATTTTCAGTTGAGGTTTTTCCTGAGGAATTCTTGGCACAGGAATGATCATACCTTGTATGTGATATTGACCTTCTGGTCAAGTCGACTGGAAAAGAGGCACTGCTGAGCCAGCAAAGTCATTTGAAATGGCTGCATATCAAGGCAGCCCAGTGGGATCAGATCTGCTGCTGCACTGAGTAACCCCAGATGCTGCAAAAATTCTCTTGCTGAAATCAACATCTTCCTGGATGCAGATTCTAAGAGTTTGATGATCCATAGGATGCAGACAGGAGCGAGACTAGGATTGAGACTGGTTATAAACTCCATACCCAGGTGGGCAAAACACTGAGATGGGTGAAGGTCAGATTTTTCCCAGTTCACTACAAAAACCAAGATGATTCAAATGGGATAAAACATTGTGTTAATGCCTTTGAGGATAATAGCACTTACCATGTACTTTTGGAGGAGACTCCAGATACGCTGCAATCTATAATTTTGGTTAAGACCCAAGGGCTGATATTAGACTGAAGGGAAGGACTCAGAATTGGTAAACTTTGTCATGGTAAGCAAACCAAAGAAACTTTCAAGATCCCAGCTGAATAGGGACATGAAAATAGGTATCTGTGAGACTATAGCATACCCGTCACTTCAGATGAAGAATCAGATAGATCACACCATCTCCATCTTGAACATTGATGGAAGAATGAATCTGATCAGGCAATTCCGGTCTATGATCGGCCTCAACTTGCTGTTGGCCTTTTCAATACAAAACAGCCAAAACAAAACCCCAGAGATTGTTGCTTTCATACAATCTCCATAGCATTTGTCAATTAGCAGCCAATACCTCCTGCTAAAGAATATAGTCATTCTCCCAATTTAATGGCATATTCTATAGAGGGAAGAGGAAGAAAGAGGAGGCTGTTAGATAAATGAAATCCAAAACCTCAACAAAATGACTTGGGTCACCCATTCATTTTGTAGAAATAGGCTGACTTTGTGTGATTGGAACTGCAGGAGTCTGGTGCCCACTACCTACCAATAGGCTGTCTATGGGTGATAGGAGTGTTAAGTCATTGTCGGGGAAAAAGGTGACTTTGGTGTAGAGAAACTTGGTTTCTTACCTCCCCTGTAAGATTACCATGGACTGATTTGGCTGTTGTCTGCTGATAAAAGGTTAGCATCTGAATGACACTTGGGACACGAAAGAAAACTATTGCCTGGCTTGCCTGTCATCCCTCTATTTTGGCAGAGATGGCTGGTACCTAAATGAGGATACAACTGGAGTGGCCAGCTGGAGGGGAAGCCCTGGAGCTGCCTGCCTCCAAATTACCTCCATTTTGTCCCCCAAAAGCAACAGTGAGCCAAATGGAGTCATCCTTAAAACATGAGTTTTAGCAATGTGGCATGTAAACGCGCATCACCATGTATCAAGTGAAGATTGGCAGACAGTCAATGCATTAGCCATGGTATGGTGAGCTGTTCTATTGTTGACCTGAGTGAATTGAGCTGTTGACTCCCATGTGCATTGGTTGGCTTATTTTTCTGCTGGTCAGAAATTCACCAAAGAAGCCAGATCCAGCGTGGAATACATGGCATCATTTTGAACCCAAGTTCAATATGGCAAGAAACATATTGTTATCCATCTTATAAAATGGCTGAGCAGATATGTTAACTACTGTTACATTCTGATCAAACACTGGGAGTTAAGTATGGTATGCAGCTGAATGCGTCCTGTACCAGCATGATGAGAACAAAGTTTGTACCTGGCTTTCCCACAAGAAAGCTTTAGCATTCCCTGGGTCACATATATGTTTTAACAGCTGATCATTAATTTTCTAGAGTTTTTGCTGACTGGGGAAGAAGCCAGAGAGAAAGAGACATCCTCAATATCAACCAACGCTGTGACTTTATAGTCATGTGTGGTGGTCAGGAGTGGAGGGCATTCTGAAGTCAGGAAAACCTGGGATATCTCCTTGACAGCTGCAATAAAAGTAAAGTCTATCCTCTCCAGGGTCATATCAGGCTGTTGCTCTGAAGTATCTTCATACTCACTGTGTGAATACCCTTGGTCCTCATCTGCTTCTATTTTGGTACAAACCATGCCGAGGAAATGAGGATTGCAATGCCATTGTCCCTAAATAAACCACTGCTAATACCCTGCAGATCAATAGTTAAAATAGGGTATGCCACCTCAGAAGAATAGTCTGCCCAGTTGTCAGAGGTGAGGAAGCCAGATTGACTGGCTTTGGGAAGCATGATTGGACATATGAATTTTCCACTACCATCCCAGTCCTAGTCTGCATGTGTAACCTTCAGCTTAGCTATATAGTCAGATCTTTCACTAAGATTCCTGTCCTTTAATATACAAAGCCATATGTCTGGCTAATTGATTGGATCGAACACAAATACCCCGTAATCAAATCCAGGTTGGGATGGCTAGACGGCTGGTAGGGCTCTGCATGGTGAGATGGTACATGCTGGATCCAAAAGATGCATCACTATCTCCTGTACCAGTTGACCCTTATGTTGATGACAGGCTGGTGAATACAAGTACTGCAGAAAATCTGTATTCATCTCCCCCAAATCTGCCGATGACACTGTGATGGAAGGAATCATCCTTGTGATTGGGGGTGGGGTGGGGGTGGGCCAGCAATGTCCCACAGCAGCAGGCTTACAACTGATTCTGTGTTTGGACACTTAGTACATCCATACTGGTCTTGTGTGCTTTTCCCTTCTTCACTTTGCCTTTTATTGATTTCTGCAGATGTGTCCAAATGTCCTTGGACCATAAATTACACACGCTACAAGGGGAAGCAGAGGTTCATTTGGTACATGCCAGGCAGAACTTGTGTTTGTCTTCCTTTGCTCTGTATTACTGCAATTAGAATACATGTTTCTGAAACAATACAATAACAGAAACAATATATAAATTTACGCATCAGTGTGTTAATAATTTGCTAAATAACACCTGATATAAACATAGTGTATGAACTAAATACAGCATGTGCAAACACTTGAAAGTCAACATGCATAAATGACAGCATGTTGTACGATGCGTTCTAAAATGACCAAGTAAGCAAAAGTGATACATTTCACAAAATATGTCAAATTTAAAAAATAATGTATACTACCTGTTTATGAATCAACATTACTCCAAATATATCCAAAGTTTTGAAAAGATGGTTTGAATTTCATACACAAAGGCTTGGATTTAATGGGAGGCTCATTCCACAAGATGATGTTTACAGAAGCGAAGCTTACAAACTAAGGTCACCTAGCAGTGGCAAAGGGAGGTAATGGGCAGAAGTGACTGCCCTATGTCTATATAGACAGAAAAGTCAAATTTTCATCTTTTAGCAGGGCTTGATTTGGTAGGTAGCAGGCTTATATTCCCTAATATGATCAGGAAATGTATTCAAAGGAGAAATAAAGTCTCCATATCTGAAGAGGCAACAAGTTCAGCCAATTAGATGCAAGATCATCTCTATAATACATGCAGAACTCACTTACAAAACTTATCTAAGATGACAATGAAAGAAAGATATAAGCTTTTTTACCAAGTTGTAGCAAAATCTAAAAGAAATGGTCTCAAGAGAAGTAACAAGCTATGCAAATCAGACACTGGATAATCTGAAAAATATTGACAGGTCTAGCCCACAGTCGATCTCTATGTATGTATACAGTTTAATGGCACATTAGCACAATCATGGCTATATAGTGGACAGCTCATCGATCTTGTAGCCTTTTGAGCTACAAATATGCAGTCTACAATGTCCAAGACTTTTTCTTATGGGTAAACTGTTTGATAAATGAATATTTTTCCAAAGCATATTCCTAAAGGTGACTTGGTATAAAGTTCTGACTGGGACATTTGTTGTCTCTGCCTACATATTATTTACTGTGCTGATGGTTTACCTTGCTTGTACTCTATACTCACAAACTTTCTCAGATACACAGCGTTCAACAGTGTCTTAACAGATGCATAAATAAGCTTTATGAAACATGAAATATTCATTTGCAATTTCTCTTCAGCAGTAGCTCTTGTAGTTGTAACCAAATATTATCTCAATCCTAACCCAACAATGATATTATCTCAATCCTAGCCCAACAAAGATGTTATCTCAATCCTAGCCCAACAAAGATATTATCTCAATCCTAGCCCTACAATGAGATATTTTCTCAATCCTAGCCCTACAAAGAGATATTATCTCAGTCCCAGCTCTACAAAGAACAATATCCAAAATTTATAGTAGCCCCATAAAGAGATGTTATCTCAATCCTAGCCCTACAATGAGATATTTTCTCAATCCTAGCCTTACAAAGAAATATTATCTCAATCCTAGCCCTACAAGGAGACATTATCCCAAATTAGAGTAGCTCCACAAAGAGATATTATCTCAATCCAAGCACTACAAAGAGGTATTTTCTCAATCCTAGCCCTACAGAGATATTTTCTCAATCCTAGCCCCAGAAAGAAACATTATCCCAAATTTGAGTAGCCCCACAAAGAGATACTATCTCAGTCCAAGCCCAACAAGAGATATTATCCCAATTCCAGCCCATAAAGATATATTTTATCCCAATTCTAGCCCCACAAAGATACATTATCCCAATTTTAGCCCCACAAAGAGGTATTATCCCAATCTTAGCCTTGCAAAGAGATATCCCAATTCTAGCCCCACAAGGTGGAGACAAATATGCACAGGACATGCAATACAGGTCAGCTGAATATAAAATCCT
The DNA here is from genome assembly GCA_016617855.1 of Megalonaias nervosa. Lineage (NCBI taxonomy): Eukaryota > Metazoa > Mollusca > Bivalvia > Unionida > Unionidae > Megalonaias > Megalonaias nervosa. The sequence continues at coordinate 43,627 of JAECUM010004099.1, read as the reverse complement.
ACTAAATGTGTTTAGAGATGTGATGTCACACCCTAATGGCTCCTTCAATTAGGGGAAACATTAGTTTTAAAATAAAGGATGTGAATGATAGCTAGCCGAAGAAAATCAAACATTCTGCTAAATGAAGATCTTCCTTTGAGAAGAGTTTTAGATATGTAATGTTATTAACATATTAAGAATCTGAAATTGTGTCTTTTGTTTACCACATTGCTGTCATTTGAAATGTTCACTATGCAAATGAAGCTATGGATGATTCTCATGTTATGTAATATTTCTTTCATAATATACTATCAGCACATTCTTGTTGTCTATCATTAGGGAAAATTCTAACATGGATTGATTGGCCACAATGGGAATTAAACCTGGCTTACTGACCTTGGCCTGGATTTTGGGTGCATTCTGCTTGGTCAGCTGTCTCTCACTGGCGGCTGGCACCAAGATGTCACACTTTTCACACAACAAATCTCCCTCATACGGCTTGGCACCTGGGAAGCCAATAATTGTTCCATTCTCCTGTAATTGATGTAAATAGGAATAGTAAAACATCATTTATCCAAGCTTCATCTGAAATACAATAGAACCTATCCTGAAAGACTAAACCCCCACCCCATTTCTGCCAAAAAAATTATGGTCTCTCAAGACAGGTGCTCTTGTATGACAGGTCATACACTATATAATCGATAACAGGGTTCTCAATAAAATTCAAAACTGAAGAGTAAGTTGACCCTTGACTCCAAAATCTCAGGAGTCAAAATGGAAATCTTGAGTCAATTCTTTTGAACAGACATGAGCCCATAACTGTGATTCCTCATTATTGGTAGAAATAAATAATGTTTAAGATTTCTTGTATTGTGCTGAATAATGAGAATACTTGTACAGTGTTTTATAAAGAAACATACAATCTGCTTTTTGTGAAAGTGTTTCTCTTTCTATGTGTTACTGTGTGTGTATTTTGTATATGAAACAGACAGAAGATTATTTTATACTTTATTATATTTGCAACTTCTCAACATATTCCATTATGATCTGCTCAAATAATTTTATATGCAAATGTATACCCACACAACTGTGAAGGTCATATATTATTCAGATATCAATGATGTACATCACAGAATTGTCAGTTCACTTTTACACTCATTCTTAAATTTTCTAACAAATTTCAGAGATTGACTCTACTCCTTCTCCAGAGCTAACATAATTTTTCTGTTTCTCTGGAGTCTGAGGGTCAGACAATTCATCATTAGGTCATTTCTGAGAATGAGACAGAAAAGAAAATGTACTTCTTTGTGCCAATGTGATTTTAAAGTTCAGATGTAAGCACTGAATTCATTTTTTTCTGAATAATCCATTAATTATAATGCTCAAGGTTTTAACATTTTGCCGATTGAAGCAAATTAATCACCAATAAAACACAATTCCATGCTGAAAACTGGTTTTGTGAGAAGCCATACTTTCCCGTTTTGTCTAACTGATTATAGTTTAAAGCTCAATCAAACAAACGCTGATATTTTATCAGAAATGAATCCAGAGAAGTCATAAATGATTTCTAAGTTTTAAACATTCCACCAAATGAAGCAAATTAATTGCCAGTAAAATTTTTCAAGTTGGTCCACACTTTGACAACTGGCTTTGTGAGCCAACATATGATCCAGTTCTGACCAGCAGATTATAATTTGATTTCCAAACATACCAGTTCTGATATGTTATCAAAAGGCAGTCCATTCATGTCATAATTGTTTCCTCATCCTATATCATAAAACTGAAATGTAATCTCAAAACAATTCAACTGAATTCAGTTGTACCTAAGCTCTGCCCAGTTCATATATATATATATACCTATCATTGGTGAGATATTATTGGCCATCAATGGGTAAACTGTTCTTGAGCAGATCTCAATCAGTGTCTCCTACAGTAAATTTGTTATGGACAGTGCACTCTTAGTAAGAAACTTAGCCAGGGGTGAATCAAGGGTAATTACCATAAGAATGATGCTCCAGCTCAAATCTACGTGTGTCAAAAAGATGCACAAGTCAGAATTTCCACTCATGAAAAATGGGTCATATTTGAATTCCATGTGCTAAAACCTGAGGGTATACATCTACTGAAAACCTATAAAAACAGGTGATCTCTCAGCTTTGGTCTTTCAAGACAGGTTTGTTATTCCAAAACTGTAGGTAGTTATTGTTTGACTCAATGCTAATTTGTGCTTCTATGGAAGTTGTCTTCTTCAGAAAAGTCAAGTCACATATTGACAATATAACCTCAAAAAAAAAAACAACCCATTTACAACCGGCAGCAATGTTTAAATGTTACAATCTGCTGATAAGGCCATATTTATTTTATACAATGAAAATGCAATCAGAAATTGTAGGTATTCCATTCCCCATTAATGACCAATCTCTCCCATTATGACCCAAATCCCTTCAAATTAGTCCTGAGCTCACTTTTACTTCAGACACTGAAGAAGTGTCTTTCAAAATCAAGTTGGACACCAACAAGTTTAATTCATACACACGGTTTACCCAAGAGCCATTTATTTATCCCATATGGCTTCAATATCTTGCAAATTTATAACTATAACTTTTCTTGTCTTGGTCTGGCTGTCTCAGGATGGTTGTCTTATGACATCATTTACAGTATGTCACACTTTAATGACTTATAATGCCAAATTTGACTCAAGTGTTTGCAAGTAAAGCAAGTCAGTGATGTGATGGAATAAAATTGAATTATTGTGTTCTGTATCCTCTTCGGAAACAAAAAGTCTGCAAAAAATGATTGATGTAGGGGTTGGCACTGACAAGGAAATCGCATTCTCTGAGTTACATTATTCATTTTTTTCTTGGCAGAGCCTCACAAAAACCAGATAATGGAATCCTTCCACTGGGACTTCTCTGTCTGGCTGCCAACACCTACATAGATTTTATTAATATGCCAATTACACTTAATTAAGATATCATTTGTTGAGAGATGTTGCCTCTAGGGGAAAATCAATCTCCCACAAAGATCAAAGATGGCTTTTCAAACAATGGTTCAGAATAAAACAGCACTGTATGAGATTGACACAGTGTACTTTATTCAGAAATCAAGTCTGCCTGAACAGTTCATTTATGGTGTAAACATTTTGTAAATGAAGTCCTGTATTTAATCAATTTGTATACCAGTAGAAAAAAATATGGTCTCCTAGGAAGAAGAAAGCAAATTTTCAGTAAATTATGTTTCTCAGAGAATATTACATTAGGAATATTAGCCTGCTACCTCATGAATCAAGCCATACTAAACAAGACAATCATCTTTTCCTGTATTTCTCATACAAAGGGTAATAACTCTTGCACATTACCTCTCCTTGCCACTGCCAGGTGTTGCTAGTTTTTAGCTGAGCGATATGCTAAGGAGGATGCTTGCATGGTGGGGTGGTTGGCAGTGTCTTTAATTAATGTGATTGGGTAAATATTTTCAGAGAAACATAATTTAAAGGAAAAATTTCTTTCTCCTTCAAATACATTCCCAATCACATTATATTAGGAGAACAGATAATAGGAAGATGGAATGCTGACCATCTGACCTCTACACTGGGTATCTTTCTAGGTAATGATGGCTGGATTCCCTATGCGAATGATAAACCTGTTCTCCTAATTACATAAGCAACACAGCTAGGGTCACTTGATCTGTGACCCTTACATAAGGTTAAGAAGATACATATTGAAATCTTCTTACCTACAAAATGTCACTGGCAAATCATGCGAAGCTGATAGGCTGTCTTGATTGTTCAATTGGGTCTGGTGGCCATCTGTGCTACTGCCATCAGACCAACCAGATACAAGGTTTGCCTCAGGTCAGGCGAAAGGCATTGACGACAGCCTTCATTTCTAGACGGTTGATGTGTAGAGGCTGCTCCCCTGGCTCCCATGTGCTGCTGATGGTAGTGAAGTCCAGCAACAGTTGGGCACCCCAACTGTACATATTGGCATTGCAACAAACCAATATTTCTGCCTGGGGCTCCTCCAGCAGGGTCCCCATGGTCAGCCAACCTGGGCTGCACCACTGATGAAGCAATGATCATATCTTGGGCATGACCATGACTTTTTCATCGAAGGGACTTGAAAGGGGATACCATCATACAAGGAACTTAATTTGTAAGAGAAACATAAAAAAGATGGCAGAGTGGGATCCAGTCCGCTGCAGCACTGAATAATCCAAGGAGCTGCAAGAGAAGGACTTGACAAGTTTGACAATTCGGATCACATGAACACAAGGAAGCAGTACCAGGTTCAAGTTGGTGAAAAAATCCATACCCAGATGGACAAGATTTTGGGATGGATGGAGTTCAGAGTTTTCCCAGTTCATTAGAAAGCCTAAATGATCTAAAAAAAAAAGAGGACCCTGGGCCTGCTTTGGAGTAGGATAGAACTTATGTGTTTCTGAAGGATGTCAACCAGGTACGCTGCCATCGTTGTTGATGATGTTGATCAGAACAGGGTGACAATGCAATCCATAACCTTGGTAAAAGCCCAAGGGCTGATGCTGAGGCCAAAGGGAAGGCCTCTGAACTGATAAACCTTGTCAGAAAAAGAAAAATAGAGAAATTCCGTTATGCGAGGTGGATTGGAATGTGAAAATATGCATCGGTCAGATTGAGACTAACAGCATACTCGTCCCATCTGATGGAGAGAAAGATTGATTTCACTGTCTCCATCTTGAATTTTGGAGATGCAATTAACTGGTGGAGGTGACTCAAGTTGATGATGGGCCTCAACTTTCCATTTACTTTCCAAATAAGAAAAAGCCTTGAATAAAACCCTGGAGATTGTGGTCTTTGCACAATCTCCACTGACTGTTTCTTTTTAAAAGTTTTTTTTTTCTAGAGTGACCATATCTCCTGTGGTAGAAAGGCATCCTTCTTCCTGATCTAACAGCATATCCTTGAAGAGGGGAGAGAAGCAATGGGGAGGGGGTGGGTAAATGAAACCCAAAGCCCCTACGAAATGACCTGGATCACCCAATTATCCAAAAGGAACAGGGAGATCTAGTGAGCTTGAAATTGCAAGAGTCTGTTGCACACTGTTAGGCTGTTTGGAGGATATGGGGTGAGTAGGTCAGTGTTTATGGTTAGAAGGTTTGAAGGTACAGAAATCTGGTTTCTTACCGCCTCTGTAGAATTGCCTACTAGGCTGGTTAGATTGTGGTCTCCTGGCATTGGGTTGGGATTGATATTGGTGCACATCTGACTGAAAGATCCCTCATCCTGAGGTCACTTAATGTCCCTTCTCCCCTTCACGGGCTGAGTGCTTCCAAACACCTGTGTGGGTTGAGCACAGTGTTGGAGGGGCAGTTCCTGAACTGCCTGCCTCTGAACTTCTTGAATTCTTCCTCCAAAAAGCAAAGGTGACCCATATGAGGTCATTTGTAAAGTGCAGGTATGATGAGGTTTGAACAATGTGGACCACAGACATGTGTCACATTGTATCAGGTCTAAGTTGGCCAAAGCTGTCAAGGCACTGGCCATGGTATAGTGAGCTGCCTGGTTAATGACCTGTGGTATCCAAGCTGTCACCTCTGAAGCATGACTATGATCGGATGTCTCCACAAGTCAGAAGATTGTTAATGAGGCCAAATCTAACATTTAGGACATATATTGAGTTTTATACCAGCAAGCTGAGAATGTCACTGGACATGGCATTCTGAGAAGAAAACGCTGTAATTTCCTGGGACACGAATTCTACCCGAAAGCTGGTCAATGATCTCTTTAATTTTTGCCGATTGGGGAAGGAGTAGGAAAGACAGTTTCTCTTCCTCCTCATTGAAATTACCAATGTTTTAACTTAAAGTCTTGAGTAGCGGTAGGGGATGGAGTGCATTCCAAAGCTGCCAACACCCTAAGAATTTCCTCGACTGCAGCCTTAAAGCTAAATTCTGTCCATTCCATGGTCGGATCTAAGTATGGTTGATTTGAAGGAGCTTCAACACACTCAATGAATTGAGTCCCAATCTGAGTCCACTTGCAGCTCTGGATAAGTCATACCAGGTTGCATAAATGACTCGAACTCCATCCTTTCTGAAGATGTCATTAGCTCTCCTTTTGGATAAGCAGTGAATATTCACAAGTGTGACACTGCTGGAACTGCCTTCTGGTTTGTCCAGCTTAGGTTGGCCTGGATGCTGGTAGCATAGAAGATGGTCTGGCTATCACTGCTCCAAGGGACTGGCTGGACATACAGATTTCTCACTGAAATCTCTGGCATAGTAAAGGCATGTCAACGACGGTGCCGATGGACGGACGGATCTGTCACTAAGATCCCTGTAAATCCTAGCTGGCTGGACCATTTCAACAAGAAGGTCCCCGTGCTGAGATGGCTGGCCAGTAATGGCATGGTAGTATAATGACTTGGATTCAATGGATCCAGTACAAAACCCCATGCTTCCTGACTTACAGGCCTGAAGGCCATTCTCGGACATGCACGGAGGACTTATGCCCATTAGGTTGCCTAAAATTGGGGGACACTACCTCAATGAGTCACAATTGCAAGGGACAATCTACTAGACTGGACTGTTTTCTCAAATATCCCCCATGCTGGATGGCCAGTGACGGCCAATGACAGTGTGGTGGTAAAATTAGTTGGAACCAACAGATCTGGTAAAAAAAAACATGCATCCTGACTTACAGGCCCAATTGCCATGCTCAGACATGCCAGCGGACTTACGCCCACTGGGCTGCCTAAAATTGGGGGACACTCACCCAATGAGTCAGAATTGTCATCAACAAACTATTGGTGGTCTTCCTCAACTTATTTCCTCATTTCTTTCATTGATGCTTTATTGACAATTGTTTTGAAATTATGCATTTTGTAGACATTTCTCCTGAAATGACATAAGAGAAAATAAAGCATAAATTAGAAATTCAACATTTTACAAATCAACTAATTCAGTAGCCCAGACTTCCCCTGACTATGTATTATACATGCTGCATGTCACAGACGATATACATTTATTATATAAAAGACAAGAGTCATGGTAGACTTCCATACTCTGAAGTTGCATTTATCACATCAAAATGACATTTCTGCTGAAATGAAACAAGGGAAAACAAAGCATAAATGAACAATGCAGTGTGTTAATAACTTGCTAAAACCAACTCTGGTACTAATGGAGCAAGTGAAAATAGTGTCATGCTAATTCGTAAATGACAACATGAGGACACCAATGGCATGGTGTAATAGACAAAGTCCATAAATATTACAAAGTCACTCAAATCTGGAAGAAATTGTAAAAATAATGTATACAACATGCAGGAGAATGACTGTCCAACACAATAAGTCCAAAAAGAAAGTTGGATGGTCCAATATGAACACGAAAATGGCTTGCATTATCGGAAGCAAAATGTATGATGTTATCAGTACAACAGTGAAGCTAAAAACTAGCGACATCTGGTGGTGTCATGGGAAGGTAATGGGCAAGAGTTATTACCTTTTGCAGATAAGAGATAGACAGGAAACAATGATTTTCATCTTTTTGTAGGGCTGAAATCGTGAGGTAGCAGGCTAATAATCCAAATGTTATGTGATTGGGGAACGTTTCTGACGGAGAAACAAGTGTCCCTCCAAGGGACCTGTACTCTACTGGCCAAAAAGAATTAACAGGAATTCAAGATATGACCATTTCTTCCTTGTAACTGCTAAGTGTTGAAACCATCTCTCTTCACCCAAGATATACTGAATGATCGAGTGGCCCCATTTTCATTAGGACCAACATGACATCATATGAAGTCTACTGTTGGAAACTCCATAGTGACATGACTTTCTTGTTTTAGAGCGGTAATGATAACAAAATTTTCAAGATGGCTGCCATAGTTGATATTAAATTGGCCCCAATTTCATTTAGGACCAACAAGAGATCATCAAGTCTTTTGGTGAGTGCAGAATATCAATATGAGCAGTCATTCTAAAGAAGTAGCTAAAACACAATTTTCAAGATGGCCATTGTGGCTGTCATAATAGAAGACAGACTGGCATATAAGACCAACTATACATCACAAGAGTTAGTGAACCCCCATGCTGATATGACATTTCAATCAGACAAGATTTTCAACATGACTACAGTTGTGACCATGACATATGTGTAAGCAGCACCATTTTTATTTAGAACCTTCTAGTCATCACAAGTCATTTAGTAAAAACCCCATGTTGATATGACCAACCTTTCAAGAGTAACAATAACAGGTTTTTCAAGATAGCTGCTGTGGTGGCCATACTGGATATGCAAAAGGCACCATTTTAATTTAAGACGAACTAGACATAAGCAGTCTCTGGTGAAAACCCATGGCATGATTACTTTTTGTTCAAGAAAAGTAGTGATAACATTTTCAAGATGGCCATTGTTGTGGCCATACAGGACATCAGATTAGCACCATTTTAATTCAGGACCAACAAGGCTTCATGAGAAGTCGTACAGAGAAAAACCCATGTTGGTATGACCATCCATTCAGGAGGAGGAACAATCCAAAAATTTCAAGATGGTCACTGTGGATCAGCTAAACATCATAAGATGACTTCTGGTGAAAACCTCAAGTCAATATCACTATCCATTCAAGAGGATGTGATGTGATGTGATTATGATTTTTAACGTAGCTTTAACAATTTTTCAGTCATATCACTACGATGTCTGCAGTGTGGCAGTTTATAGTGATGTCTAGCACTGGGGCATCATGCCGCAGACATGTAGCATGATGTCCCCACCCAGTCACATTATCCTGACACCAGGCCGACCAGTCCTAACACTAACCTCTTAATGCTGAGCGCCAAGCGAGGCAGCTGTTAGTACCATTTTTGTAAGTCTTTGGTATGACTCGACCGGGGATCGAACCCACGACCTCCCGCATCCGAGGCGGACGCTCTAACCACTAGGCCACCGGAGCGGTCATTCAAGAGGAGTAGCAATAACAAGCTTTTCAAGATCGTTCCTGTGGTGGTCCTACTGGATGCCCAAGCTCCACTATTTTAATTTAGGATCAACTAGACCAAGGGATGAATATGTGTGTAAAGTTTATAAGGAACAGCAATAAATAAGTTTGTGCAAATGGATGAATGGATGACAGACAAAAGATCATCTCACTAGCTTTTCCGGTCAATGATGTGTCGAGTTAAAACATACTTTACTAGGCATGCATACATAATCGCATTTAATCATTTAATCATGTTTACAATGTACACTGAGAGCCAAGACTACCAAAGCTTTCTTATGAAAAAAAGAGGATTTCTGTCATATTGCATATTTTTTTTACAAACTTCCATAAAATTATAACAAACTTTGGTATCATATATTTTATCTTGTACAGTAATGTATAATATACAATTAATTAATCCCCAAACTACACACATCCATCAACAGCTGCCTGTCAATTTGAACGTTTGAAAATTCCAATTAGCATCTAGCCAGTCTCGTCCCAGATAATGTGTGATCTATTATGCATTGTCACATGTTGTGCTGAGCTTATCTAAGAGAATATCTGCTGCCCTCATGATTACACACATGGGCAATTTATAATATATAAGTATAAATCGTATACATAAGTATATATCTGATGTGCAATAACTTTGTTTTTTTAATCCAACTTAGTAAAATTTTTGCAATCGATTGAAAATATTTCTCTAATAAGTTTCAAAAGAACCCTGACAGACAACACTATACTAATGCATGTGTAAGGATATTTCTAGCAAATTATCAATTTTCTTACCATATCCACTCACATATAAATCAATCCAACTGCAAAACTGCATAGACCCAGATCTGCCATAACATAATGTGTTGGCAGTTATGGGTCTAATCAGTTTGTTAGGAATGACCAGTAGGTCAAATGACATAGACCCTGACCTGCTGGCACATTATGCAACTGCAGATCTTGGTCTATGTTGTTTGTAGCAGGACCTGACTTATCAGTGACTATATATAGTACACAGCTATATATGCAAGTGCCAAACTGATGTCAAACTATTTGGCAAGATGCCAATATTTTTTCAGAAGACTTTAATTTATTTAGTCAAAGTCAAAGTGGCTTCTTGATGTTAAATTTTTTTTTATATTGGAGCTCAATGATAAAATCCATCTTGCAAATGGATGAAGGTTGCACTGACATTGTGCTGTTATAATTTTTTTTATACTGGAGCTCAATTATAAAATCCAATCCATCTTGCAAATGGATGAAGGCTGCAATGAAGTTATACTCTCATCTGTACTTTGTAATAGCCCAAGGCAAGCTTTTTTGCAGACATAAAATTAAGTGACTCTATCCAAAAACAGGTATTAAATGTTGGCTAGTTATATTTTAGTGACTTCAGATCTATGCAGTCTGAAAGGAAATATCAGATAATAAACTTTAACTAGTTATATTATAGTGACTTCAGATCTACGGTCTATTTTAACAGGTTTGTTTAGGCTTGTTATATTTTAGTAATTAGAACACCACAGAGTCTATAAGATATGATACATTTTGACAGTTTTCTCTCACTCTGAAATTAATAAATCACTATAATTTTTCCACTATAAAAATCCTACCATGACAGTAATTGCCCTCTGAACAGAAATCATTCAAGATAATGAATTTCACTAACATGTTTTAAGTAATTATTAGTTTTAACACAAAAGGTCAATTAGTATGAAAATATATATGCTTAAAATTTATGATCTTGCACCTGCATCAACTTGGATGTCACAAAATGACTACAGAAACTCAAGCCAATCAAATGTTATACAGCTCTCCCCAGTTATAACACACTTTGCTACAATACAATTCAAGATATAATGCAGTGGCTTTATGGGCCCCAAAATAAAAATTTTAATTGAAAAACAAAAATTTAACAAATAATATTTGAGATCTATGAGCTGCAAATTTTACATAAAAAACTACTGTACTATATTTGGACATTACATGAGTTTTTACGGTTATGCTTTAAGTCTATTTAATTGCTGTATTCAGACAAAGTATGATATTGTATTGCTAACAGGCTATTGAACATCCAAAATTACCCATGTCTCTAATACGCCATAATTGTCATTGGTCCTTATCAACTATTTTATTTGGCTAAAGTACATATGAATGTCGAATTTGCCTTTAGCACTAAAGCCACTCCTGCAGATTAGTGACTTAGTCTCTGTAAAAACAGCTGACTTATTATACAGAAGACCAGCTTATTGTTGACCATTGTTTTTTGACACATGGAAACATCAAAGAAAAGATTAGCGGCAGCATGTCTTTTGAACTTGCCACTGCATTCTGTAACCTGTTGCAGTGCAGACCAGAAGAGATAGATGATCATTTGCATACTGCAGCTAAAGTACAAATAAGATCTATTCAAATAATTAAATCTCACTTTCCAGTGAAATTAGATTTAAAAGTGAGCTTGGTCTTCTCAGTATTTACAAGTGAGTTAAGACATTTAATGCCACAATGAAGACGTCCAGGAAAAGGAAAGCTTATTTTGTTAACAGGATTGTGATTTTAAGGGATTCATGATGAAGATGTTGAAGAGGCTAAACATGTGCTACGGGGACATTGTAACTCATTTGATGATGTCCAGCACTGCATCAAAATTTTTTAGGACTACCCAACTGCTGAATGTAAGACTGATGCTGACATCATCCAGTTCTTCCTAGGCACCAAAAGAGAACATTTAGATCACAATCAGCAGGAAGTAGGACTACTAATGACAGAGACCAGGAGGACCCTATGGAAATACTAAATGGTTTCCAAAGTCATATTAGCAATCAAGAAAGGTTTATATGCTTAGAAACCCAGGACACTGAGCCCTTGAAAATTACACAGCTGACAAACATCATAGACTTTGCTAAAAAAAAAAAAAAAAACCAAAGAAACAAAAACAAGAATGATCTGGTCTTAAAAAAATGTCCTAAAAACATGAAATACTTTCAGCAGAAATTGCACACCATGTGAGTGAATACTGTTTATTTTGTTTGGATTAATACTTTTTGTGAACAAATACATTTGTTTCATATTTCATTGGATTTTAAATGGATTACATGCATGTATGTAGGTTTGTCATGTTTTTTGCCATTCCATGTTCAGGAATTGCTAAAAGCATGTTGACATAATGTGATGTTGCTAGGTTGCTAATCAAGATATGTAACTTATATTTGAACTGAAAATGAGATTTTTATTGATTAAAAAGATGCCTTGACATTACTCAGTGCACTTGTTACAGACAGATGTTCATTTAATTGCAAAATGGGGTAGAAGTGGCAAATATGTGATTTTGATCTCTTAATTATAAAAGAACGATGCTTTTAACATCAGGTTGCGTTGGCTTGAAGAGCAGTCTAATCCTTTTTTGCAGTGATTACAACATTTTTAATCACCTTAAATTTTATGCAGCAGTAAATAGAAATTACAACTATCAAGTACCATATTTACTGCATGTTTTCGGACATTGTTTTTTTGGGGCAAATATAATATTTAAATGCCTTGTAATTTTTCGGACGTTGCTCCACTATAATTTTTTCTACAGTTTATGTTTTCGGACACAATCTAAGAAGATTTGCTGCTTCGTTTTAAAGTTAAATTCACAGTGTGTTTGCCATTAATTTAACTGATACAAAGTTCGCTTCATTTGGTCTCCAATTATTTAATGTGGTCACGAACGTCCACGGATTGGTTGTCAGTGTAGACATCGTTACACATGAAACCACTTCATGCAGGTGTGACAGTTATGGCTTTGATTAGAAACCATGACCCCTGCTTTATATCATTAAACAATACATCAAAGAGTCAGTATGGATTAGTAAATTCATTGGCATCGTGCAACAAAACAAACCCCTTATCCCCGGGGCATTATGGGTTTAAATGTAGCTATTGTTCTACAGGTAATAAACCTCTCTGTGGACGAAAAATATTGATTGTGCGTTCAACATGTTCGGTACATCGTGTGCTCTTTTAACGAAATCCAGATGGCTGCCCTTTATTTCTGAACACACCTGTCAAAGAAATCCCACATATTATAGTAGGAACAATTATCACCTAGACACCCTGAAATCTCCAACATGCATCAAAACAATCTTTGAGCAGTCGATTGTTTCGAGTCGGCAGGCTCTACTCATTTTGAAGTTACCCTCGGCTAGGTGGGAAACAAAAAGAAGAAAGAACCACAAAAAAATAGATCACCTTTATTTAAAATAAAATACTAACATATTAATGACTCGTATATTGCAACTTGCTTGTTATTTTTACCCTTTCTAGGCGTGCATACAACACTCACCCCATATGGAGCCTCTCACCCTTGATGCTCTAAGATTAGCCCTCATACATGTACCGGTATTGCTACTCTCGATACTAAAATGTTTCTGTCATAAATATCTTCAGAATTATACTTCCAATTTTTTTATTATTTAGTTTATATTAATATCTTAATTACACAGACATAAAGCTTGCATGTGTTTGTAAGGTAGATTTTATTGATCACTGATTAGTAAAAGGTTAAACTGGATTGCACAATTACTAATATGGCGGTTCTTTTGGAAAGTACGCACACAATCACGACTCTAATACATGTATGGCTGCGTTTTCTGGTGGATGGATATGTATCAAATAGACAAAATAGGCAAGTAATGCCTGTTTTTCATTCATTATCCTTTCCGTGGTGTTAGACAAAATACTTGTTTTACTTTATGGCAGCACGTCATCATGTGAGCTAATGGTAATGGGGAGGGGGGCTCAAATTTGTCTTCCCCTATTTGTTTTCGGACACCCAATTAAAGAATTTAATACATATTCGGACAACAAAAAAAGTAATTATTTTTTGCTGTCCGAAAACATGCAGTAAATACGGTATATTTGTTAAAATGAGGAATTTATATCACTGTTTTTAATTATAGGTACAACAATACGGTTTAAAGAAAGCAATCTAATGTTTGGTATATTTTTATTTACCTCATAAAATACTTTTATCGGGCATGATTAAATGTATAAATAACATGTTGTAAAAAAAACAAAACAACATAATTTACATAAACTAAGAGTATTACTATGTATCCGACTGACATTCTGTTTACCCCCCTCCTCCCAGACACAAGTACGCTTAACATATTTGATCATTTTTGCCATCCTGCTATTCAATACACAATGTAGTTGGCAGTTATGGCTCCTGACTACTGTATTATAGTGGGAGAAAGTTGTATTAAGTTTCCAATAGTTTTAATTTTGCCTGTCTATTGAGTGTGAAATTTTATTTAAACATTACAACATTTCTATGACCTCATGGACTTTAATGGGTGCTTTAGTGGAGTGTAAAATCTCCAGAAAGGTCTGGATTACTGGTCATAATCTAACGTGGCAGCCTGAATTTAGTACCAAAACAGTGAAGAAGGAAATAGAGTTCTTTAAGGGGAGTGGTGTAGGTACCATCAACAGTGTAACAAAGTGATAAAATGAAAATCAGAAGAATTCATTTATTTAAATTGTTATATAGCCATTGTGACAAAATGAAAACCCCAAAAATTGTTTTCTATCTGCATTTTTTAAACAATCACAGAAGTAAAGAGAGAGAGAAAGAGAGAGAGAGAGAGAAAGAGAGAGAGAGAGAGAGAGAGAGAGGGAGAGATAGACTGAGAGCGACTAACAATCTTAAAGTCTTCCAGCTCCCTGGGATGAATGCCCTCGGGATTGTAGATGCTTCCATCCTTCTCAATGATGCCAATACACTTGGCTCCAGCTCGGTGCAGGTAGCGCATAGTGTGCATTCCCACATTACCAAAGCCCTGTCAGAAAAAGAGAAGTTTTCAATATCTGAATGACAATCTATGGCCAACAATTCTAAGAATGCATTATATAAGTCAACACCACCTTGTGACTAATCAGAATATATGCATTAAAATTTATCTGCAATTCAGCAAAATGATGACTATAAGGTGTCAATTAAAAGTTCTAAAAATGCAAGTATACTCAAATGCACACAAAATAAAGCGATTGATAGACTTGCAAGAAAAACACCAAGATGTACAAAGAATGAAAATTTTCTCCATACAATAACTAAATATCTGTGCCATTTTACCATGTTAGCACATGTCTCACCCACAAGACCCACTCTGAAGCTTCATTCTCACCCTATGTCCGACCAACTCAAGTTCAAATTACATAGTAACAAGCTGCATTCACACCTTATGTCCGACTAACTCATTAGTAAGTTGCATCCACACCCTATGTTAGACAAAATGAAGTTTAAAATACACAGTAGCAAGCTGTTTTCACACCCTATGTGTGGCCAACTCAAGTTCAAATTGCATAGTAATAAGCTGCATTCACACCCTATGTCCAACCAACTCATTAGAAAGCTGCTTCCACACCCTATGTCAGACCAACTGAAGTTCAAAATACACAGTAGCAAGCTGCATTCACACCCTATGTCCGACCAACTCAAGTTCAAATTACATAGTAATAAGCTGCATTCACACCCTATTTCCAACCAACTCATTAGAAAGCTGCTTCCACACCCTATGTCGGACCAGCTCAAGTTCAAAATACAGAGTAGCAAGCTGTTTTCACACCCTATATGTGGCCAACTCAAGTTCAAATTACATAGTAATAAGCTGCATTCACACCCTATGTCCAACCAACTCATTAGAAAGCTGCTTCCGTACCCTATGTCGGACCAACTCAAGTTCAAAATACACAGTAGCAAGCTGTTTTCACACCCTATGTCAGACCAACTCAAGTTCAAAATACACAGTAGCAAGCTTCATTCACACCCTATGTCAGACCAGCTCAAATTCAAAATAAACAGTAGCAAGCTGTTTACACATCTTATGTGTGGCCAGCTCAAGTTCAAAATACACAGTAGCAAGCTGTTTTCACACCCAATGTCTGACCAACTCAAGTTCAAAACACACAGTAGCAAGCTGCTTCCACAACCTATGTCAGACCAACTCAAGTTCAAAATACACAGTAGCAAGCTGTTTCACACCCTATGTCAGACCAACTCAAGTTCAAAATACACAGTAACAAGCTGTTTTCACATCCCGTTTGTGGCATACTCAAGTTCAAGATAGACAATAGCAAGTAGCAAATCTAATACTTGTTTTCTGGTTAAAACTCTAACAGATAATTGTATCTACCAAGAAAAGAAAACTCAGTGGCTCAAGGTTTTAATTTTACTGATTAAAAAGAGTTTTTCTCTCACTGAAGGTAAATGTCAAATAGTGGATATTCACAATAACAAATGTAGCTGCGTTTTTGGTATTCCCCACAAATTTTCTAGCAAGCACCTTCACAATAATGAAGATGACATGTTGCTACTGAAAATACAGTCCTTTCACCATTTTTCATGGGCAAACATTTTCCTGAATTCTGTGGCTGCAATGCAACTTCAGGTTCATAATAACATGACTTTTGTCCTCTCCAAATTTTTTTTATTCAAAGTGCCAATTTATATTTAATATGAAGGAAAAATTGATTAAAGTGAAATATAAGTTTCCATTCTAAGCTTGCCTGAAAGAAAATGTAAATTATGTTGCAAAGGAATAAAGATGGAAGATAATTATCTTTGTGTCAACAGACAAATGGCATGTTGTAAATATGAAAATACAGTAAATTCATTATTATAAATGGGGGTACCAATTTCAATGAAAGAAGAGGAACAAATGGAAAAGGGCTGATCACGATTTAATTTGGATGCAGAATTTCATGAACTTGTAATCTGTGCTGACCTAATGACAGTCTGATGCTACATGTATAAATGCAAAATTTCATGTCCTACCATACTTCTCAAAGCACTTACTAGTACAACATTCATTTATAATAATTTATACTCACTATGAAATCTGGTAACATTGGAGAAAGTGACAGCATTAATGATATTGAAAATCAAATGTCAATCACGATTTCATCCTCTTTTCGGTACAAGTATATTTGAATAATGTTAACCACTAAAACTCTCCAGCAAAAAGTATGGATCATGAAAGCACTGTATTATCTGCTGTTAGAGGCTGATGTGAAAGCAGTTTCCACATCTGAATCAAACATAAATAAAAAAGTGTTCACTGCTTTTTTTTTATTCCGTACTATTCAATATCTCACTGAGCAATAGAACACAAGAGTTAAATGTTCTCTACATATAACTGCTGAATAATCAATTGGCAAATCAATCCTATTTTAAGGCCCATTTTAGTTACATTCATCCAAAGTGACATTTTTCCAGGTGTGATAATATTTCACTTTTCTTAAACTGGCTTAAGAATGTTTTCAGGTCAGTCAAGACCTTATCTGACAATATATCCTCCTGTTGACTGAACTGATCAACCACCTGGACCATAATAAAAAAATCCAGAGTTTGCAACTTAATTCTGCATGCAGTTGGTACAAACTGTGGTGTGATGCAGTTTTCTGTTAAATGAGACATCCTCTCCCTGCAATGTGATTTGAAAATATTGAAGTGTGCTACCAACCTCTGATCACACTATGGGAAAGTAATCCTGTCAGCAAACTGAAATCCTTAGGATCAGGTAGGCCAAAAATTCTATGAAATGTTATTTCCAGTTTTCTGGGGGCCCAGAGTGGCCGAGTGGTCTAAAGCGCTCACCATTACGGATCACTGCCATCTCACCTCTGTCTGCGTGGGTTCGAGTCTCAGGTTTGGCCAATGTGGGTATGCGAGAAAGCTTGCCAGTAGCTTCTCATGGGTCGGTGGTTCTTTCCAGGGTTTTCCTGGGTTCTTCCTCCACCATTAATACTGGCTGCCATGTATAACCTATCTTGGAAAAAAATAGAAGCTTTGTTGCTAAAAGTTTACTCTGTTGTCACTGAGTTTGTTTTAGTGCCTATCCCCTAATTGTTGACATCGGTCTTTAAAAGCAGTGAAAAACCTAATCAATAATTTACAGCAGCAGAATTAAACATGTTTCTAATAGGTCAATGGAATAGATTGTCTGTATCTTCATTAAGATCTCTGCCTTCATGCTAAGAGTTGGCAATGTTGTTGATGTTGTTATAGGGTTTAATGTCATTCAGCACAAGATAGGTTATACATGGTGGCCAGTATAAATGGTGGAGGAAGATCCTGGGAAGAACCACAGACCCATGAGAAGCTACTGACAAGCTTTCTCACATACCCACATTGGCAGAACCCGAGATTAGAACCCACACAGACAGAGGTGAGATGGCAGTGATTCGTAACAGTAAGCACTTTAGACCACTCGGGGCCCCGAGTTGGTAATATGTTACCCAATCAACCTAATTACTGCAGAAGGGATAAGGCTTGTTTGCTCAAACTGCACAGAAGTAAACGGGAGTATAATTTTTTTACAGAGATATATACACTCAATTTTGATTTTTTTTTGTTCGAAGACAAATCCACAAAATCTGATACCTGCAATTAAAGTTATTCAGAGAATTGACAGCAATTAAGAAGAAAGTAAATTAAACAAAATAAATTGTTTATCTCTAAAACAAATATAAGTCATTTAATAAATGGATTTTATATGAAAGCCATGAAACACTACGTCTGTCAGAACTGTTACCTGCACAATGAAGGTTTTGTCTCCAAAGCCTGGTGTTAGTCCGACCATACTCATGTAACTGGCTTCCATCACAAAGTTTTGAAGGCCATGGAAAACTCCCTGCAAAAAAAGCATGCCAGTAACAAAGAATTCATGGAGTTGGTCCGGGACTGCATGTCATGCATGTCTGAGACTCTTTCATGTCTGAAAAAGTCATACAACAATTCACTAAACCACAAAATGTATCACTAGAAACAAGTATAACTACTGAAATTTATATAAATCTGCATGTAAATATTTAATGTACTGAATAAAAATGTTAACTTTCCTCTGCTCAACTGTTGGTATGAAAAATATTTGTTCTTTTATAAAAAGGGCTCTTTTAAACTTTGACTAAACTTCAATTTATTTACCTTTGTGTAAAAATCCACTAATGTCTGGTTGGTGCCGCAACATTTACTGTCAATGTAATGTGACTGTGGATTATTTAATATCATAAACTTGAGATTCTGTTATCAGCTAAACATGAAATGAAAATACAATGTATCAGATCATCAAATGCTTAGGGCACATAAATCAGTATTCATATTATAATACAATATCATTTTTCCCACTTCCCCAAGAAATCTGTATAAGCATGAAGGGGGTTTGCATCACCTTAACATCATGAAAATAAATTGCAAAAACCTCAATTTCATTATCAGTTAAATATCAACTGAAAATGCTTTCTAATAAGAGCTTTTACCAGTTGGCTATAAACCTATTCTTTTACCTGGCAATTTCCCTCAGATTTCCTGGTATTGTGGGAACTCTGAATGTTTCCTTTTTTTGGTCAGTTATTGTAACCTTTAACCTTTTGACCCCAAAAGCAACAGGCTTCTTTTTTTCCCCACGTGGAAACCATCCACAAAATATGGTCAAGGTCTATGATGAAGAACTAATGTTATTGTGTGAAACAAGGTTTCTTCTTTCAGGTACCCCAATTGCAAGCTATTTACAGAGTTTGATTACAACAGCTAATGGACAGTTTAAGTTAATGTGCAGAAACCATTTTTTTCCTTCAGTCACCTTGACATCTGGCCCCTGAAATCAACAGGGTTCTTCTTTTAGCATTAGCACAAGCCATCCACAAAGTCTGATAAACACAGGCTGATGAACAGCTGAAGATACTGTGAAGAAACCATTTGTCTTCTCTCAGTCAATGACCTCTGACCTCAAAATCAGTGGGATTCTTCCTTAGCTCAAATGCAAGCCATCCACAAAGTATTCCAACTGTAGATGAGGCAGAGCCAAAATTATTTGCATAAATCATTTTTCTTCGTTCAGCCCAAAACTCCACACTGTTCTACCTCACCCCAAGTTCTTGCCATCCACAAAGTCTGGTAACTGCAGATGGTGGAGAACTTACGTTATTATGAAGAAACCTTTGTCTTCTTTCTATCAGTGACCTTGACCTATACCCAAAATCAACAGGGTTCTTGCCATCTAAAAACTTTGGTAGCTGTAGATGGTATACTACTCAAGTCATTGTTCAGAAGGACAAACAACAATCTAACTTAATACATGGCCTTTTGGCAGATGCAAGACAAAAGAGAAATGGAGATGGAAAAATGTATACTTGCACAAAATAAAAATCTTTACCTATAACTTTCATTTATTTCTAAGCTTTCTCTTGTTTGAAAGTTTGGAAACTTAACATACAAGTTTACTTACAAAGCAAAAATTCCAACTGATCCTTGTTTGTCAAAAATTGATTTGTTCATAATGTCACAGGCTAATTAAAGATGTACAATGAATGATGGAAACTTACAAAATTTTTAACTTTTAGAATCTTACCTCATATAAGGAAGAGACAGTGTAGGAGCCAATTATGTTCCTCAATAGAAGAAGCATTTTTCTTGTAACAATAAGGTGTGTAGGTAGGAGTTAGGTAGACAGTATTCTGCATAAGCACTTACCCTACCAGTGGCAGAGACACGCCCATGAATACCTCCTTGGGTAATGGGTTTTCCAGTGACACAAGCATGGGCGTTTATGTCCAAATGACCTGAAATTTATTTAAAACACATCTGCATATACATTTTATAATCTGAATTGTCAGTTTCTTCTGTTGTTTCCCTCTACCTTAAAACATACAATTATCACAATCCATACATCAGCAGTTGTTGATACATACATAAAAGGGCACAATTATGAGCCTCTCTGACCTTTCAGAGTGTTCATAATGCAACAACATCTATTGTCATGTCCATATTATAAAATTTGAAGGCTGATTGTACAATATGTTCGTAAAAGGCATCATGATGATGAAAGAACCATAAAAAATACCCTTCAATTGGTAGGACAATTACTAAGTGTCTTACATACTTAATATTATTACTCTTAAAAAGTAACAATTAAAAAAGATTAAATATTGTGTTTAAACAAACAGCTACTGTTACTTCTTTCAATTTAGTGAGTTCCTCTTCCAAAATGCTACATTTATGATTCATGTTAGTTTTGTATTCTTTGCATCGGCCATTTCAGAATTCTTTTATCATTTAATACGTTTCAAACACAATCATAAATGTTAATATCTTAACATTAAAAAAAGCATCTGAATAATTTATGAGCTAATGAATATAATTTTTCCAGAATATCTTGTTAAAAAATGTAATATTTCTACTGACATGGCTGTGTGTCGATGCACCCAGAAAGATCATTGCTGAGCAGAAGTGGGCTAATCATACTACCATAATTATTCCAAATACAGTGGTCCCCCTCTTATACGGCCACCCCTTCCGCACCGGGAAAGTGGCCTTATAAGACAGGTGGCCTTTCCAGAGGGGGACTAAATTTTTTTGTGGGAAGCATCTGTAATGTACGTAGTAAGAAAGCTACATTCTTCAAAGCATTTAATATCTTCATTTAATATCTTCGTTTAAAAGTAACATTAATTATTAAAAGGTTCTTCTTGTTACAATAATAGACTTATTTCAACTGAATATGCATTAATAGTTCTTATTCTTGGCATAAGCATGATATGCAAGCATGTGTTGTTGTCATGCACATTGCAAAACCATTCAAAAACATCATTTAAATCTTAGTACATACATAATTCTCTTTCCGTTTGCTCCATTTTCACACTGCAGCTGAATAACCTCCTTATTGGTTATGTTGTTGTTTATTCGAGTCTTTTCAACATAAATTGTTCGGCAAGCCCCCCTCCCCTCACCCGATGTCGTCGAGTAGAATAACCGACATTTTTCTAAAATAATCATCTCTGTTTACGTGATGACATGTTAATGTTTGGTAATGATTTATTCGGATGTTGCTAACTGTATGCGATTTAATTATGCAGATGAAACTTTTGTAGAGCGGACGAAATGCCTTCTTCGTAAAGGAAGTGATAAATGTGTTGTCACATGATTTTTCGGTCTTTGTCTGGTACCCTGTTTTGTTCAAGGTTAATTTCGCTGTATGTGTGTATGCACAAAATCTATTTTTAGACTATGCTGACCCTGTTATGATCATGACAATTACGTTCGGTTGTAATCATCAATGTTGCCAACTACAAGACTGATAAAACAATTTTTCTGCATTTAAACAAAATGCCATGTGTTTTTAAAGGCAGCAATCTTGTCACGTGATTCATTAGTTGCAGTCTGGTACCCTACTGTTTTTACATTTCTTTACACTAAGTGAAAGAAACCAAAGTGGCTTCGATATATACATAGATTTGACCTGAACAATAGCACCTTGCGGCCATTAGGATTTGTAATCTTGACAATTATTGTCAGTGGTAATAGCCACTAATTATGAAAGTGAACAAGCTCAACATGTAACTAAGGGAAGCCATAAAAACTATCAAACCATTTTACCGCTGACTTGTGTATTGTACATCAATACCGCCACTTCTCAGCTGTTACTACTGTTAATAATTGTAATCTTAATAATTATCAGTGACTAAACCGGTCATCTCATGACAACACAGCAGTAAGGCTAATCGGATTAGGTGTACTTACCTTTCTGTAAGGATTAAAATTTGAGTCTTTCTCAGCTTTATGGAATAAATGTGGCTTCTCGTGAGGTGTAAATGATATAATATTAACCTTAGTGGTACATGTACTTCAGTCAACACTTCTTTCAGTAACGAAAACTGACATTGGGAAACAGAAATCGGATTACTTCACACACATTATGAATAAAATACTGGTTCTGGATACATATTACAAAATAAAATACGGCCACTTGTGAGGGGTAAATTTGATATTTTTGCACCAATATGCTGGCTGCTGGTCACGTTAGTGGGGTGGCCTTTCGTGAGGGGTACTTTTGAACACAACTTGTCGGTGCCGACGAATTCTGGCCGCTGGTCAGGGGGGCCGTTCAAGAGGGGGACCGCTGTAGTCGTATTTTCATATTTTCTGCATACCACGTTTAAAAATAATAATAAAAATAATAATAATAGCAATTAATTCCAAATGGCACACAATATTGATAGATAACATGCAAGTTTTTTTAAAGCTGACAAAACAATAAATAAAATATTCAAGTCAGAATGTAAACTAGAGACTGTTTTACCTGTACTAAAAAAAAATGGTGACAGAGTAGTTGACAGTCTGGTCATAAAACTGTTTTCAATACCTAAGTATCATGTGGATTAACTTAAAAATGTTGTCCATAAGCAACAATAAAAAAAATTACATGCTCCAAACTTGTGATCAAGAAATTCAATTAACAGATTGAGCAGAAAACTTATTCAATATAATGACGAAGGAAAAGCATCCACTCATCTTGAGACAGTTAAAGGAAGAACATCCTTTCATCTTGAGACAGCTGGTATAATTAGTTAATGAATCACCTGGATAACTATAAAATCAATGGTAATCAGCATTATGTTGAGCCAACATGTGATTGCTGGCTTCTTTATATTTACTGCTTGAGAGTGTACAAAGGGAGACAAAGCAATCCTGCAAATCAATTCCTATTCTTACAAAAGTGGATTAACTTGTGTAATATGAAGTAATAAAAGCCTAATTGCAAAATAATGAAGTAAATACTGTCAACAAAGAAACTGCATGCATCATTATGATTAGTTCATGGTTGTTTATCAATGCAGTTTTAACGTGGGTTATTATCAGTATACCTAATCAAGTAAAGCTCACTGTTATTGTTCTGACAAATTTCAGGAGATTCTAGCCAGATTCTTAACTCAAACCTTAAAATAGCATTGTCTATTCATAGTGACCCAAGATATTTGACATTACTCTTGGGTTGTATTTGTTATAATTTGATTTTCTATCATCTTCAGCTGGTGGTTAGTGTTTGGAGAAACATCTTAATTGGTTATATGCAAGAGTTAGCAATACTGCATAATTTTAACACTGTATGCAAAAATGAGCCCTCAACTAAAGTAACTGAGTTCTCTATACTTCTGATAAATATGTGCTGACTCCTCACTATTTCGTGAATTTACATGCATGACTGTAGGTTTCTCCAGTTATATTCTCTTTTCACACATTCATTTAAAATCACACTGATTGGTGTGATAAAGACATGATATTAGTGTATTTTTTCATATTTCTGTACATATATTTTCAAAACATAATCATACATCTTTAAGTTTTCTTATGAAAATGTTCACGCAATATAAAAATGGTATTGTCACTGTGTAATGTAGAATACTAAATATAAATTATATATGTAAAGTTGTAGTGTATGTACATACCTAGTGTCATAGAGTAGGTGTCAGCCAACCAGCTCATCTCTCGTTCTCCAGTTCCCATATCTGGGGCAGGCACATCAATACCAGGACCTACAAAGCCACAAAATACACCATATGTCAACAGCCAAGAAGCAACAAGGCAGTGTCAAAGGTTGAAAACACTGAAAAAAGAAGTATGACAAATTATGAAATCGTAAAAAGTAACAAGAGTCCCTTGGAGGGATTGATAGCAGAAATGAATTTCCAGAAATTCAAGATATGTTGATTTTTTTCCTTTTTCCTGACGAGTGTTGAAACCTGATATTCTTCAGTAATAAGATTTTCAAATCAGAAGCTGTGGTGGACATATTGAACATCAGATTGGCACCAATTTCAAGCAAGAACAAGAAGACATCATTAGACAACTTTTCATAAAATCCACATGTAAATAAGACCATCAATTTAGGAATGGCAACACCAAGATTTTCTAGATGGTAATCATAGCAGTTATATTGGATATATGATTGCCACTGTTGCATTTAGAACCAACTATGGATCATTAGAATACTTTTGTAGAAAATCTCATGATGATATGGCCATCCATTTGGAAGATGTTATAGGGTTTAATGCCATTTTCAGCATAAGACAGGCTATACATGACGGCCAATATAAATGGTGGAGAAAGAACTCGGGAAAACCCTGGAAAGAACCACCAACCCATAAGAAGCTACTGGCAAGCTTTTTCACATACCCACATTGGCCAAATCTGAGACTCGAACATGATTCGTAACGGTGAGCGCTTCAGACCATTAGGCCGCTCCATTCGGAAGAAGTAACAACATTTTCAAGATGTACACCATGGAGGCCATACTGAGGGTCAGATTGCATCGTTTCATTTATGACCAACATAACACCATAAGAAGTCTTCCTGTGAAAACCCAATGCTGAAATACCTTTCCATTAGGAAGTAGAGATAACAAGATTATCATGTTGACTGCCATGTGGCCATACTGGATGCGAGATCAACAGGATTTTAAATTATGACAAACCTGACATCCAATGAAGTCTTCTGGTGAAAACCCCATGTAGATATGACTTTCCATTTAGGAGTAGTGGTTACAAGATTGACCCCAATTTTATTTAGGACCAATAAGACCTCCTAAAATGTCTTCTGGTGAAATCACTATGTCAATATGATGATTATCACGGATGAGTAGCATTAGCAAGATTTTTAAAATAGCTACTGTGATACCCATCTTGGTCAGATCAATCCCATTTTCTGGCACAATCCAACAGACAACGCTGTGAGAAGCCTACCTCTGAAAGCTATAGGTTGATATGTTTTTCTTTAGAACAAGATTTAGAAGATGAAATTGCAATGTTGATATCAAGAAGAAGTAGCAATGATAAGATTTTCAAGACGTCCACTGTGATGACCATATTGGGGGTCCGATAGGACCAACTAAACATCATAAGAAGTCTTCCTGTGCAAACTGCATGATGATATGTCTTTCTTTTCTGAAGGAATATCTACAGTGCTGGAATTGAAATTCAATTTAAAATTTAAGGGCATTTCTTTTATAGCTTTTTTCTAGGTTTTAAAACTATTTGGGCAGTTCAAGACACAAAGCAGTTGCAAGATTATCTCCAAGGTGAGCATAACATTTATTAAAAATCTGATAAAGTACGCTCTGCGATTGTTTCTAAAGAAAATGAAAATAAAGTTAAAGTTAAAATTAAATAATTAAAAAACAAATACAGCAGAACCCGTCTTGAGAGACCGCCTCTTGTGCCAAAAGATTATGGTCTGAAGACAGGTGGTTTCCCATAACAGGTCACAATGCTATATAATTAATAAATTTGTGCATTTAGAATATGGTCTCTCAAGACAGGTGGACTCGCATAGCAGTGGTCTTGCAAGACCGGTTTTACTGTACCTTCAAGTGCTGATAAAACTGCACGCTTTTTCAACCACTAGGCCAGTGTAACAAAGATAATTTTTTGTGGGGTCGGGGTAGAGCCATTTTAAAATTTTTAAGGGTTTTTTAAAAATTTGTTTATGTGTCCTTCAGTTTTTTAAAGTCTTTTTTTTCAGCTTACTAAGGTCAATAAATTAAATTTTAGGTTTTCCCAGGTTTCTGAGGTCTGCTTCTAACCCTGAACAATATTCTGAAGATAGCCACCATCCAAATTTGATGTCAGATTGTCAACATTTTCATTTAGGACTATCCATTCTGACTGAGGTGCAATAACAGTACAGTGTGACCCCACTATAGCACACTCCGTTTTAACACGAATTCGGATATAACACGGTCGTGGTGTGGCTCCCGGAATTTCATATGTACACAAAAAAAAATTCTTCCTAAAAGTACAAGAAAAAAAAAAGGTTATTATCATTTTAGGGAAGAGATCGCGTATTAATAATACAAGACGATCGTGGCATGGCTCCTGAAATTTTATATGCATTTTTCTCATACACAAAAAATAATGTTTTCTTCTTAAAAGTACGAAAAATAACGTGTAAAAAGTTTATTCAGGAATCACGCTGGGCTTCGCCAATGTCGCAAATTGCAATTTTTTTTCCTTACTGGAGGCAAAATACACCATCTGGCGATTTTTTTTATTGGCGACTTTGTTGGCTGTTTAAACTTGTATATATAACAATCAGTTTGGAGTGGAGAAATTCAGAGGCCCCATGAAAGGAAGCAGCAAAGTAGATATAAAATGCACTGAAATTTATCTATTGTTACATAAACAAATTCTTTGTCCATATTGACAAACCATCTTAACAGTGCATTGTTATAGCATAATCCGCTTATGTTGACATCTAGCATGAGTACTGTATGTTTTGAGATATCTGCTTTTATTTTCAAATTTACATTTCTGGTAGCGGAGATCAACCGGACAAGGCATTATCTCATAATTTTTCATCGGATTTTTGGCCACTCGCTAGTAATTAATATATTTACATAGACTGACATTTATATGTGGATGGTTAAGTAAAATTCCTCTTCTTTTCACTCAGAATTAAATCCTTCAGAACATTCACATTTTCTGTAGTAATCCGTCATCAGACCAGAACACCTGTGTCTCTATCGTCGATTTACCCTTTCTTTAAATTTCTGATGCATGTGTGGAAGGCAGCAACACCCCACTACCACAAATGTAAAAAAAACAAAACAAGCTTTCTCTTGTCTATTCAATAGGCAGGGAGGAACAGTAACTACAATTGACCATACACGGCCAATTCATTTAAAAAAATGTACCCAGAGAAAATAGTAACTGAAATTTCAAAGAAAACATTACCTTTGAAGCACCGAAAATGTACTAAGCAAATGGGAAAAATCATGCAATACAATTTTTTGATGTTGCTGCCACAATAAGAAACAGGCATTTGTTTGGTTCTCCAAAGCTGTCCTTTAGCTGCGACTTCAATAACTCAAGTACCCTTCATCAAAGAAAGCTGACTACAATCTTCAATAAAAACAGAGAACCTTTCTTCAAAGAAAGTTAGTACCAAACTTAAATAAAAGCAATGGAATCTGATGGATTGTTTCTTTTTCCAACGTGACTGGAACACTTTTATTGTGCTGTGAAAGTTTCCTTTCTACAGGAAAAAAGTTTATGCTTACGAACTCGACCGACGGCGCTTAAGACACAAACTTTTACCCACTTGGGACATATTGAAGAGTAAACATGCTTCATCATTTGTTACATGATTGTGATTTTTTTTCCCACTGAATTCAGACCTATATGACCTGTTACAAAATTATCAAATATTTTAAATCTGTGTTTGTGCATATTTTCAGTGGAATTACTTGTATTGTGGATTCAATGTATATGCCGTGATTCGTGGGTGAGTACACAGTGTTGACACTTTATTCAATGCTATACATTAGACATGTATATAAAAAACAGTATACATGTACATGTACCAATGCGTGGTTCTCTGAATAAAGTAAAATATTATACAGTAGTCCCCCTCTTATACGGCCACCACTTCTGCACCGGTGGCCTTATTAGACAGGTGGCCTTTCCAGAGGGGGAATAAATTTTTTGTGAGAAGTATATATAATGTAAGCAGTAAGAAAGCTACATTCTTCAAAGCATTTAATATCTTCGTTTAGAAGTAACGTTAATTATTAAAAGGTTCTTCTTGTTATAATAATAGACTTATTTTAACTGAATATGCATCAATAGTTCTTATTCTTGGCATAAGCGTGATATGCGAGCGGGTGTTGTTGTCATGCACATTGCAAAACCATTCAAAAACGTCATTTAAATCTTGGTACATACATAATTCTTTTTCCATTTGTTCCATTTTCCCACTGCTGCTGAATAACCTCCTTATCGGTTACGATGTTGTTTATTCGAGTCTTTTCAACATAAAATTGATTTATTCAAGTCTTTTCTACCTAAAATCGTGCGGCAAGTTCCCCCTCCCCTCTTCACCCGATGTTGTCGAGTAGAAAAACCGACTTTTTTCTAAAATAATCGTCTCCATTTACGTGATGACATGATAATGTTTTGTAATTATTCATTCGGATGTTGCTAACTGTATGCGATTTAATTATGCAGACGAAGCTTTTGCAGAGCGGATGAAATGCCTTCTTCGTAAAGGAATGTGTTGTCACGTGATTTTTCAGTCTTTGTCTGGTACCCTGTTTTTTTTCAAGGCTAATTTCTGTGTGTGTGTGTCTGCAAAAAAATCTATTTTTAGACTATGCTGACCCTGTTATGATCTTGACAATTACGCCCGGTTGTAATCATCAGTGTTGCCAACTACAAGACTGACAAAACAATTTTTCTGCATTTAAACAAAATGCCATGTGTTTTTGAAAGGCAGCGATCTTGTCACGTGATTCATTAGTCGCAGTCTGGTACACTGTTTGTGTTTACATTTCTTTACACTAAGGGAGAAAAGCCAAAACGGCTTCGATATGTACACAGATTTGATCTGTACAATAGCACCTCGCGGCCGTTAGGATTTGTAATCTTGACAATTATTGTCAGTAGTAATAGCCACTAATTATGAAAATGAACAAGCTCAACATCTTACTAAGGGAAGCCATAAAGGCTATCAAACCATTTTACCGCTGACTTGTGTATTGTACATCAATACCACCACTTCTCAGCTGTTACTACTGTTCTATAACTGTAATCTTAACAATTATCAGTGACTAAACTGGACATCTCATGATAACACAGCAGTAAGGCTAATCGGATTAGGTGTACTTACCTTTTTGTATGAATTAAAATTTGAGTCTTTCTCGGCTTTATGGAATAAATGTGGCTTCTCGTGAGGCATAAATGATATAATATTAACCTTAGTGGTACATGTACTTTAGTCAACACTTCTTTCAGGAACGAAAACCTGACATCAGGAAACAGAAATCGGATTACTTAACATACGTTATGAATTAAATTGGTTCTGGATACATATTACAGAATAAAATGCGGCCGCTTGTGAGGGCTAAATTTTATATTTTTGCACTAATATGCTGGCCGCTGGTCGCGTTAGCAGGGTGGCCTTTCGTGAGGGGTACTTTTGAACACAAATTCGTCGGTGCCGTCGGATTCTGGCCGTAAGGAGCGGGTGGCCGTTCAAGAGGGGGACTACTGTATATGCCTTTTCTGTTTTCATTACAGATGTATTTCTCATTTAATACTCACTGATTTAAATGATAACTGTGCCAATGAAGCACGTATTTTGCGCCCGCATTTATTACCTACCCCCGCCCCCACACATTTTTTCAGGTACATGCATCATGTTTTCCAGCTGACCTGGTTGCTTATAACACAGTTCGGTCTATAACACAGTCGGGTTCTATGGCTCCCAGCTACCGTGTTATAGCAGGGTCACACTGTATTTTCAAGATGGCTGGTGTCATGGCTATAATGAATTTAAGAGTGACACCAACTTCATCAAGGACCAACTAGCAAGCCTTCTAGTGAAAATCCCATGTCAAAATGACTTCTCTTTGATACAAAGCTATTTGAATTTCACAGAACATGGTGCATACAGACCTGGTGAGTTTGTTTTCAATGATTTTTCAAAAGAGTATTTTGTCTTATGGAATTTACTCATCATCCTACCTTGTTTTTCACTGCATAAAAAAGGTCTTGTTATCCTACCTTGTTTAGCACTATATAAACAGGTACAAACATAATAGAAAAGCACACAAGTGTCACTACAGCAAGGGGATGCTACTCCATCTGATTACAACCAGGGTTGAACATCTTCCCATTCACCTAATTTTATCCCATTTTATTTATGTATTCATTAGTTTTTTGGAAAATACAATCATCACTATATTTCTGCAATTAAAAAGTGATTATTCAAAATTTGTATTCCCTTAGATAAATGCAGAGTTTCTGGCAAAATTCAAGAATTTTTCAGAAAAAAATCAACTTCATTTAAATTCAATTTTCAAGGTATACTCAAATTCAAGGATTTTTCAAGGTTGTAGGAACACAAACTTGTGATGGTGATTTATGGGAGGGTGGGTGGGGTCTAATTATAACCTGACCGATTCATGGATCATCACCTCTACAAGTCCTCTTTCTACAAGTGCTCTTGGCTACCAAAACATTTTAATTTCATGCCCTAATGCAGTCTTGTTTTTCTGTTCCTAAATTCCCAATTTTGTTATCTACCAGGTATGTGCAAATTTCTCCAATTCCAAGGGCCCAACTTCAAAATTGGTAGGAAAATTCTAGTTTTATCTGCATTTAGTTGGAGGAAGTAGATGATTTCCCTATGTTGGCATCAAAGCTGCCTACCAATAAACCCTTTCTTGCCCAATTCCACTGCCAGTCTTCTGGTAATTTTCTCCAGTTCTGTTTCCGAATACTTGGATGGGTCAATCTTTACACCGGCCTTGGCTCCACCAAAGGGAACATCCACGACGGCACATTTGTATGTCATCAGTGCAGCCAGAGCCTTCACCTCATCAGCATCAACCATTGGGCTGTATCGGATACCTGTGGAACAGCAGAGGAATATAAAGCAACAGTATTAATTCAGATTTGATAAACCTTATAAGTATTTCATTTATACAAGTTAGTCCTATGACTTGAAACACTTGTCATGATCAAGATGGTCATCAAATTGATAACTCTGACAAAGTGATCACTATATTCCCTCTTGTACATTGTATGATGAACAGAAGAAGATTTGCTGTCATATGACAAACCTGGAGATATTGTCCGTTCAACTTAAAAAAAGGAATGAAGTACAGGCACCAATCCAAAGACTAGACTTCCATTTCTGCCAGGAAAAACATTTGGTTTATGGGGCTTTACTCTTCAAATTGATTTACAATTCTCACATTTATTTTACTACACATTTTCTTAATATTAAAAACCTGCAACCTTCCCCATTCGAGCAGACACTCTAACCACTAGGCTACCAAAGCGGTCTGCTTCGATAGGACTTATTCTGGAGAAGCAAGTTCCAAAGTTTATAGCGAGTTTAAAATTTGTGAACCGTCACTTAGTGGTTTGCACAAGGAAAAACAGAAACCTCACGACAACTTGCAAAGAAATCACAGCATTTATATTTTACTAATATAATATATTAAACAGAAAAAAATCAAGTTTTGACACTGCTGTTGCTTCAATTAATGTCACACTTTTGTAAAACAAAGAATCTTGTTTCATCCAGAATTTACATTGACACCATGATGAAATAAGGCAATCTTTAACTCATGAAAAACATGTTTATAGTGACCCTTTGGGAGTTGAAAGTGCCATTTTTAAGGATAAGTACCATGCCCTTTTTAGATCCTGGGGGAAACAATATTTATATATTTCCAAACAGTATATAAACTACAAAGATTTTGTGACCTAAATGGCTTTGTAAGCAGCATTAGAATGTTTCATATTCAAAATATGAGTCTAAATAAAACAGAAGTTGGATCTACTCATCTAATTGTGCATTTGAACACTAAATTATCAAAACATTCAAAATATATTTCTAATGTAGCATGATAGGATCAGCTTAACTAATTGTAACTGTTAATTGTGTGTTTAAAGTTTTAACATTTATCAGCAACTTGTTCTTCCACATGATGTACACTAGAATACTGTTGCTGACTGCCTCCAATCCTACTTGGAGAATTGATCAATTTTCTAAAAGTGTGTGAGGAATATTGGGGCTCTATTAATACAGGAATTGCTAACACGGTGATGAACTTTGGCATAAAAAGGAATGCCAAAAAGTAACTAAATTGAATGAAGCCAACTGCAGTGGTTATTGCTAAGGTGCAGAGAAACTTCATGATCAGCACAGCTGAAGATATATGGCAGAGGCTTCAAATGAATCCAGCAGCTTTACAACTAGAGCTGCACTGTATTACTGATATATTGGTTTACAACTGTATTTTTTTTGGGTGGTACGTACCACAAAATAGCTTTATTGTACTGCGTACAGAAATTCCCGATGAATCTTTTAACTACTTTAATGCTATGAAAAAATATTTCAAGACACAGTATGTAACTTTTTAAAATAAAACAGTTGTATCTGTCACCAATTAATGGTGACAAATATAATTCTATTTATGATCCTTTAGTCATATCTTTGACAACTGTTATGTATGCCAACGCACTGCCCAAATGAATTGCTGTGAAACATATTCTTGCAAAATCCACCTTTCAGAAAAATTTTGGATTAAAACAAAATAAAACAAAACAAAAACACGTCACATGCTTTTTACTATAATATATATATGAATGCACTAAGTATATGCATTCCTTTGAAAGACTGTGAATCATCATATGATTTTCAAAACCTCATTTGTTTTCTAAACTATATATAATTTCTCAAGTCCACTCAATATTTTCTCATTTGTCAAGTTAGTATGTTTAATGTTTACTGGTCATGTCTAATAAATATCCTGCCCTGGTGTTGGCATCCCACTCAAAGTTTCCTGCATAATATATTTTATCAATAGTGTAGCTAGAAAATTATAGGTTTCAGTATCAATACTTCATATTTTTATCCATAGGCTTTCTAATGACAGCACAATGTCTTTTACAGTAACAGCTGCAGTGTAAGCTTAATCATCCCACTTTAGTTACAGCTTTTAAGATTGCAATTTATATAGGAATTAACAGAAACATTGCAAATTCATCTACTGTCAGGTACTGGATATTTAATTATTGGGGCAGGGGGGTTGGGGGCTGCAATTTTTGTTTGCACTGAAATATTTTGTTTTTTTTATCTCAAGAAATTAATATTGTGGATAGAATATGATGCTAGTTTTGCTTTAAATCAGAGCAAGATATTTTATTTCAGTTATTGACAGATGGAACTGAGCAAAAAGTTGTCAGACCCCTGCCCCTAGAATACTGAATTGTTGGTCCCTAATATAATTGCGGTATATCATGGTACGTATCATGTTACATTGGGCAATACTGCAGTATACAACAGTACAAACTTTTTTTGTGGTACCCAATTCTATTTACAACAGTTAAGTGGGATCAACAAATTCAAGACTTGTGCCAAACAGGCCCTCACTTCCTTGCCAATATTCTTGATAAAAGATACATGGGTAAGAATCTCACCAGTGAGCAAATAGACTGTACTATGGCATACTGCAGTCAGCGTCATCTGACCTGCTTGTCAAAAGTGTAAAGCCCAAGAGCTCAAGCAAAACCCTTCAAACCATACATCTTGAAGTCTGCACTTTCAATGGATATCCCCCCTCCCACATTGCCTGGTGGAAATCTCAATCAAAAGACTTGGACAATAATATCATAAAAATGAATAACAACCAACTGTTGTGGGCAGTTGCCACTATTGCTGGCATTGATTTTTCTGTATTTGGATTTATTCCTTCCAAGGTCGAGAACAGGCTTGGTACTGTACAAACTGTTAAACACAAATCACATATATATCTGAAACATGCAATGAAAATGTAGTATTTACATGTAGCAATAATCATATATGTTTGAATTTACTGTAGTGATTGTCTCACTCTTGCATTTTGACTACTTTAAAATATATCATTAGAAACTATGCATATATTCAGCAAATAAACTGGAAACATAAATTTATTCTTCTATTCACTACATTTCATTCAAATAAAACCCTGATTACATGTAAAAAGTTGAATTAAATTTAAAAAATCCAATTTTTTAAACCATGATTATTTTAAAACCCATTTCCAACACAACAAACTATGGATCAATTATGCACCAATTGTTTTTTTACTGCACATTAAAACATATTTAGGAATATGGGCTTGTCTTTTTCAAATGAAAGCAAATAATGAAAATGACAGCAAATGTTTGTAAAATTTGTGTGACATTTGACCTTTCTCTAATTCAAGGACTTTCAATGTTCATGTGCTTTTTAACCAAGCTGTTAATTTTTTCAACACTTTCAAGTCACTGATTTTGCCATCTTAAAATTCATGCACTCTCAAATCTTTCAAAGCCTTAAATGAAACTGATGGCATTACAGGTGAAATTCTGGGTATTTCACCGGATATCTTCTGCGATGGGGGACATGATAACTCGGGGTATAGTATGCTAAATAGGTCAAATCCCTTACCCTGTCATGTACACAAGTAACACCATTGCATCATACAATTGTAGGCGACATAAGAAAAACAAAAACATATCTAGAAATAAATAATTTTGCGCTTGCTACAATATCCAAGCTTCTCACCCCCTTTGCATGGTGTCCGGTGCTGACTATGCTGGGCTCGCCATGCCTCGACGAGTTCGATCTCGCCCGTGTCTCTCCGGATTGGAAACGTAATCTTAAGCAAGTGGTTGCATGGCTTTATCATCCTCAAGATTCCGTTTACTTTTTGCCTCTTTCTTTCTATCGAGTCCTTGCCTTTCACTTCTGACAGCAGTTGGTCTTCCATGAGCGCTGAAGCTTTATCAAAAAATTTGTCCACTGTTTGGGCGAAGCTCAAGTTCTCAGGATCATAATGCTGACTACTATTAAATCTTGGCGAAATAGGATTAAATCTTGCTGCAGACAAGACACACCACCCATTTTGATTGATTGTCTGATGAAAAGTTCTTAGAACTCCAGTAGTAATGTTTCGCAACATTCTGTTGTGTTTGGAGGCCACAAAATTAAATGTAGTTTCCAGATAAAAATGGTACAGGACGGCTCGACCTTGACTGCCGGCTGGAGGAGTGTCACATCAATGTGCTTTTCCCCAAATCAGAATGCGCGTTTCATCTCATCGGCGGTAGTGCTCAAATGGCCTTCCATTATTGTAAATATATAACATATAACCAAAACTATGAAACGGAATATTATTATACATTAACAAATTGACACCGTCATCTACCGTTGTATTTTCCTTTCTGTGCTATAGACAAAACAAAGTTTCTTATCCTTTGACATGAAAACTATGACATTTAAAACAACCATGGAAATATAGGATGTAACTTATTAAACACTATTAATGTGAGAAAAAAATGCATGTAAACCCTGACAAATTCCAGGCAATAACGATTGAGTAGCAGACGTACACGAGAAATCTAGTTT
This sequence comes from Megalonaias nervosa, assembly GCA_016617855.1. NCBI lineage: Eukaryota > Metazoa > Mollusca > Bivalvia > Unionida > Unionidae > Megalonaias > Megalonaias nervosa. The sequence continues at coordinate 7,934 of JAECUM010004099.1, read as the reverse complement.
TCATTTAGATACTAATTCATTGTATCAGTTTTTGTATTGATTTCAATACAAAAACTGATACAATGAATTAGTGTCTAAATTGATTTCTGACTAAATTTCTGGTTTACGTGCCAGCAATATTCCAAAAAGGCAGCAAAATTTTGTATGCCATGATTTTTACAGCACTTTACACTTGCTTCTAGAAACGTACAAAATAGTTTACGATTTCGACCCAGCTCATATTAAAGATTTGGTAAATAATAAATTCTTTAAAGATTCTTTCAGATTTTAAAAAAAATTGCATTGTACACCAAGAGTCCGGACAACAAGGCATGGTGTAAGTAGTTTTAGCTGTGAACGGGTTGAGCTGTGGAATTTCGTTCCAGCTGAGTCCACACATACCAGGAGGTTCTACGTATAATTAACTGAAAACGAATTATTCTCTGCCAAAGTGAATGAAGCAGATGCTGTGTTTGTTAAAATATTTTGGAGAGTAAAATTATCTTGACGCATTGGTGCCGCGAGGGTTCGACACGCCCAGTGACAATGTTCTTTGAGTGGCTCCTCTACTGGGCAAAAGAGCACAAATTTTTCATGTATGTTGCCAACCTCCATCCACCTAATTTAAATATAAGTTTTATGAAGAATCGTCCCCGTTACAATAAGGTGAGGTGAAATACTATGAAAATTTCATATGAAAAGAAGCTCACGATGGCATCCCGACCCTTTCACCAGCTCCTGGGGTAATTACCCCGACAGTAGTATACTGATGCACCCTACGGACAATGGGAAAATACATTACAGACCACCCCTGGGCACGTATACGGACACGATTTATACGGACAAAATATCACCCTGGGCACGTATACGGACACGATTTATACGGACAAAATATCACCCTTGGTACGTCTACGGACAATGGGAATTTTGTATAGCGACTAGCACACCACATCAATCTATCATACACAAATTATACAATTGACTAAAAAAAAATTTTAGGTAAGAGAATAATGTTTTAGGGAGTTAAATATAAATTATAAAATCGAATAAAAAAACTTTTTTAGGCAAGAAAGAATAAATCTTTTTGAGGCAATGGATTGACCCATTACACATAAATTATACAACTAAATAATTTTTAGGCAAGAGAGAGTAGACATCTTTTCGAGACATATGAGTGACCCTGAAAGGCGTCGTTTAGTTTTCTTCTACTCCTCCCTTCTTCTTCTCCACCAGCACCTCATCTTCTACAGTACATTTTTCTTCTTTTTCTCATCCTTGCTTCTATTTATAGCTACAACCTGTGGAAATTCCAAGTCTATATTTATAGTCTCAAACTTTCCAGCTTCAATGACGTCACTTTACTCAACACTAGTGGAATAATGGCAACAGCCGAACACGAAAGTGAATCACATTTTTATTTAGACATGGTATCTATTTTTAGCTACAACCTGTGGAAAACCCAAGTCTATATTTATAGTCTCAAACTTTCCAGCTTCAATGACGTCACTTTACTCAACACTAGTGGAATAATGGCAACAGCCGAACACGAACGCGAATTACATTATTCATTTAGACCTAGTATCTATTTATAGCTACAACCTGTGGAAAACCAAGTCTATATGTATAGCCTCAAAATTTCTAGCTTCAGTTACGTCACTGAACTGGCTGACCTGAATATGCGATACTTTAGGTAGGTAGGTAGGTAGGTAGGTGAAATGAATTTGATATGGATAAAGGGAGTTTTATAGGGACAAAGACCAATACACACACAAAAGAAAGGGAGAAAGAAAAAAAACAATATCTACAATCTACACCAATGAATGAGAATGCATAAAACACACACATATCTACTATCCACACCAACGAATGAGAATGCACAAAACACACCATATTTACTATCCACACCAACGAATAAGAATGCATAAAATACACCATATATACTATCCACACCAACGAATGAGAATGCATAAAACACACACACTATACTATCCACACCAACGAATGAGAATGCATAAAACACACCGTACCTACTATCCAAACCAACGTACGCGAAAGTATAAAACATACACACTATACTATCCACGCCAACGAACGAGAAAGCATAACACACACCATATTTACTATCCACACCAACGAAAGCGAAAGCATAATATACTATCCACACAAACGTACGAGAAAGCATAAAACACACCATATTTACTATCCTCACAAACGAAAGCAAAAGCATAAAACACACCATATTTACTATCCACACCAACGAATGAGAATGCATAAAACATACACACTATACTATCCTCACCAACGAAAGCGAAAGCATAAAACACACCATATTTACTATCCACACCAACGAAAGCGAAAGCATAAAACACACCATACCTACTCTCCACACCAACGAATGAGAATGCTTAAAACACACCATATTTACTATCCACACCAACGTACGCGAATGCATAAACCATACACATATATACTATCCACACAAACGGACGCGAATGCATAAAACATACACATATATACTATCCACACAAATGAACGAGAATGCATAAAACACACCATATATACTATCCACACAAACGTATGTGAACGCATAAAAACACACCACATATACTATCCATACAAACGCTGCGCGAACGCATAAAACACACCATATATACTATCCACACAAATGTACGCGAACGCATAAAAAAAACACCATATATACTATCCACACCAACGCTACGCGAACGCATAAAAGCACACCACATATACTACCCACACAAACGCTATGCGGACACATAAAACACACCACATATACTATCCACACAGACGGGAAGAGAGGAGAAAAACACACCATATATACTATCCACACAAACGTACGCGAACGCATAAAATACACACTCTACTATCCACACTAACGAAGGAAGAGAAGAAAAACACAGATCATATCTACTATCCACACAAACGTACGCGAAAGCATACAAAACACACACCATATCTATTATTCACACAAATGAACGTGAACGCATAAAACACACACCCTACTATCCACACACACGAAGGAAGAGAAGAAAAAAAACCCACCATATCTACTATCCACACAAACGTAAGTGAATGCATTCAAACACACACACACACACACACACACACACACACGCGCGCGCGCGCGCGCGCACACACACACACACACATATCAGTAAAGTAGTGAGTGGTTAATATTCATTTTGCCTCAACTAATGAAAACTCAAAATCCATTTTCTTAATCCATGATGTACGTGTGTGAGTGCGTGAGTGTAGGCCCTTTATCCTTCTAAAATATCAAAACTAGGAAACACTTTTTCTTCCCCTTCTGTGTTGATAGTAGATATTGTGTTTGTATGCGTTCGCGTACGTATGTGGATAGTATATAATGCGTTGTTGTCTTTTTGCCTTCCTTCTGTGTTGATAGTAGATATTGAGGTTATTTTCTTCCCTTCTGTGTTGATAGTAGGCATTGTGTTTTTTTCTTCCCTTCTGTGTTGAGAGTAGATATTGTGTTTGTATGTTTTCGCGTACGTATGTGGATAGTATATAATGTGTTTTTTTCCTTCCCTTCTGTGTTGATAGTAGATATTGGGGTTATTTTCTTTCCCTTCTGTGTTGATAGTAGGTATTGTGGTTTTTTTCTTCCTCTTCTGTGTTAATAGTAGTGTGTGTGTATGTTTTATGCGTTCGTGTACACTTGTGTGGATAGTAGATAAGGGTGTGTTTGTATGCGTTCGCGTACGTTTGAGTGGATAGTAGATATTGGTGTTTTTTTCTTCTCTTCCTTCGTGTGTGTGTGGATAGTAGAGTGTATGTTTTATGCGTTCGCGTACGTTTGTGTGGATAGTAGATAAGGGTGTGTTTGTATGCGTCCGCGTACGTTTGTGTGGATAGTATATATTGGTGTTTTTTTCTTCTCTTCCCTTCTGTGTGAATAGTATACAATGGGGTTTTTCTTCCCTTCTGTGTATTTGTTTCTTTTTATACGTGTTCGTACGTTTCTTTGTGTTTGTATGCGTGCGTTTGTATGTGTGCGCGTACGTTTGTTTGTTTGTGCGTATGTATGTATTTGTCTTTGTTTGTCCCTATAAAACTCCCTTTATCCCTATCAAATTCATGTCACCTACCTACCTACAGTAGCGCGTATTCAGGTCAGCCACTTGCAACACTGTTACCATTATTCCCCTAGTGTTCAGTACAGTGACGTCACTGAAGCTTGAAATTTTGAGGCTATAAATATAGACTTGGGGTTTTCCATTAGGAATTTCCACAGGTTGTAGCTGTAAATAGATACTAGGGTTTTAAATAGAAGAGTCACACAAGTTGAGGTTATAAATATATACTGGGTTTTCCCTAGGATTTTCCACAAGGTTTGACTCTAAATATACACCAGGTTAGTTCATAGGACTTTTCCACAAGATGAGATTATAAATAGATAGTGGGTTTTTCCTAGGTTTTTCCCACAAGTTGTAGCTATAAATAGATACTAAGTTAGTTCATAGGACTTTCCTATAAGATGAGATTATAAATAGATAGTATGTTTTTCCTTAGGAATTTACCACAAGTTGTAGCTAAAAATAAATACTAGGTTTTTCCAAAAGGAATTTCCTACCAGTGGTGACTATAAATAGATACTGGCCTTTTTCCACATAGTATTTTTGGTAGTGTAAGGGATAGCCTATTTTGTGAGATTTTATCTCCTTCTCTTACATTTTAAGCTAAAACAGGGCGTTTGGATAGTGAGTATGATATAAAGGATGGTATAGTGAGTGTAATGGATAGTATTTTTGTGGCGTAAGAGATAGATATTTTGTGAGCCTTCATCTCCTTCTCTTACATTCAAAGCGAGCGCAAGGCATTTTGGATAGTGAGTATGATATGTTGGATAGCATAGTGGTGTGATGGATAATATTTTTGTGGTGTAAAGGATAGTCTATTTCTGAAATTTCATCTCCTTCTCGTACATTCTAAGCTAACACATAACGTTTGGAGTTTGTGTGTGTATGTGTTGGTCTTTGTTTGTCCCTACAAAACTCCCTTTGAATGTCCAGACCGTCAAAAAATCAAGACCAGTGTCAAAAGAGACAAAAGTCAGGATACCTGTTATCATTGTCAAGAGAAAGGACATTGGTCTTCAGACTGCCCTAAGAAACAAGAGGAGCAGGAGGAAGAAGAAGAGGTGCCCTCGGCAAAAGAACACCGGCATGTCCAGAGAGAAGAAAGAGAAGAAAATAAGGTGAGCAAAAAGTGAGGAAGAAGAGGAGGAGAAAACACTGTGACAGTGAAGAAATTCAGAAAACAGAGAGAGTGAACAAAAAAGACAGAAGAAGTCTGTGAACTTTTTTAAGATGTGTTTTGACATTGGATTGTAAAATTTGCACCAGAATTGACCAGACAGAAACAAACGTAAGTGTTTCCTAGTTTTGATATTTTAGAAGGATAAAGGGCCTACACTCACGCACTCACACACGTACATCATGGGTTAAGAAAATGGATTTTGAGTTTTCATTAGTTGAGGCAAAATGAATATTAACCACTCACTACTTTACTGATGTGTGTGTGTGTGTGTGTGTGTGTGTGTGTGTGTGTGTGTGTGTGTGTGTGTGTGTGTGTGTGTGTGTGTGTGTGTGTGTGTGTGTGTGTGTGTGTGTGTGTGTGTGTGTGTGTGAATGCATTCACTTACGTTTGTGTGGATAGTAGATATGGTGGGGTTTTTTCTTCTCTTCCTTCGTGTGTGTGGATAGTAGGGTGTGTGTTTTATGCGTTCACGTTCATTTGTGTGGATAATAGATATGGTGTGTGTTTTGTATGCGTTCGCGTACGTTTGTGTGGATAGTAGATATGATCTGTGTTTTTCTTCTCTTCCTTCGTTAGTGTGGATAGTAGAATGTGTATTTTATGCGTTCGCGTACGTTTGTGTGGATAGTATATTTGTTGTGTTTTTCTCCTCTCTTCCCGTCTGTGTGGATAGTATATGTGGTGTGTTTTATGCGTTCGCGTAGCGTTGGTGTGGATAGTATATATGGTGTGTTTTATGCGTTCGCGTAGCGTTGGTGTGGATAGTATATGTGGTGTGTTTTTATGCGTTCGCGTACGATTGTGTGGATAGTATATAGGTGTGTTTTATGCATTCTCGTTCATTTGTGTGGATAGTATATATGGTGTGTTTTATGCATTCTCGTTCGTTTGTGTGGATAGTAGGTATGGTGTGTTTTATGCATTCGCGTCCGTTTGTGTGGATAGTATATATGTGTGTGTTTTATGCATTCGCGTACGTTGGTGTGGATAGTAAATATGGTGTGTTTTAAGCATTCTCATTCGTTGGTGTGGAGAGTAGGTATGGTGTGTTTTATGCTTTCGCTTTCGTTGGTGTGGATAGTAAATATGGTGTGTTTTATGCTTTCGCTTTCGTTGGTGAGGATAGTATAGTGTGTATGTTTTATGCATTCTCATTCGTTGGTGTGGATAGTAAATATGGTGTGTTTTATGCTTTTGCTTTCGTTTGTGAGGACAGTAAATATGGTGTGTTTTATGCATTCTCATTCGTTGGTGTGGATAGTATACATGGTGTGTTTTATGCATTCTCATCCGTTGGTGTGGATAGTAAATATGGTGTGTTTTATGCATTCTCATTCGTTGGCGTGGATAGTAGATATGTGTGTATTTTATGCATTCTCATTCGTTTGTGTGGATAGTAGATATGTGTATGTTTTATGCATTCTCATTCATTGGTGTGGATAGTAGATATGTGTGTGTTTTATGCATTCTCATTCATTGGTGTGGATAGTAGATATTGGTTTTTTCTTTCTCCCTTTCTTTTGTGTGTGTATTGGTCTTTGTCCCTATAAAACTCCCTTTATCCATATCAAATTCATTTCACCTACCTACCTACCTACCTACAGTACCGCGTATTCAGGTCAGCCAGTTCAGTGACGTAACTGAAGCTAGAAATTTTGAGGCTATACATATAGACTTGAGTTTTCCACAGGTTGTAGCTATAAATAGATACTAGGTCTAAATGAAAAATGTAATTCGCGTTCGTGTTCAGCTGTTGCCATTATTCCACTAGTGTTGAGTAAAGTGACGTCATTGAAGCTGGAAAGTTTAAGACAATAAATATAGACTTGGGTTTTCCACAGGTTATAGCTATAAATAGATGCAAGGATGAGAAAAAGAAGAAAAATGTACTGTGGAAGATGAGGTGCTGGTGGAGAAGAAGAAGGGAGGAAAGTAGAAGAAAACTAAACGACGCCTTTCAGGGTCACTCATATGTCTCGAAAAGATGTCTACTCTCTCATGCCTAAAAATTTTTTACTTGTTGTATAATTTATGTGTAATGGGTCAATCCATTGCCTCGAAAAGATTAATTCTTTCTTGCCTAAAAAATATTTTTTATTCGATTTTATAATTTATATTTAACTCCCTAAAACATTATTCTCTTACCTAAAAATTTTTTTAGTCGATTGTATAATTTGTGTATGATAGATTGATGTGGTGTGCTAGTCGCTATACAAAATTCCCATTGTCCGTAGACGTACCAAGGGTGATATTTTATCCGTAGAAATCGTGTCCGTATACGTGCCCGGGGGGTAGGGTCTGTAATGTATTTTCCCATTATCCGTAGGGTGCCCCACTATACTACTCCCGACCCCTCGCGCGGCTACTGCTTTAATGTCTGCTTGGTTATATTGCATTCTAGTTTACTATAGCCGTTTACTTTAAAAATCACCTACTGATCTAATCGGTTACCTTTGGATTTTTCGTGTCGTATTGTTTCCGTGTTTTAACTACTTGCTTTGAAGTTTTAAACTATCTTGGTAATTACTTTTGGTGGAATTTAATTCATGCTTATGATTATTATATATGGTTGAAAACATAGCTTGTAGTAACTTTTGCATGCTCTGTGTACTTTGGCTTATATATATATATATATATATATATATATATATATATAT
>JAECUM010004098.1:0-93611 GCA_016617855.1 Megalonaias nervosa | reverse complement strand
GGTTTTATGCTTGCTCGTTCCGTGGTGGGGATAGTATAGTGTGTGTTTTATGCTTGCTCGTTCGTTGGTGAGGATAGTATAGTGTGTGTTTTATGCTTGCTCGTTCGTTGGTGAGGATAGTATAGTGTGTGTTTTATGCTTGCTCGTTTGTTGGTGAGGATAGTATATAATATGTTTTTTTCTCATCCCGATTGTGTGGATGGTATGTTTGTGTGTTTTATGCTTGCTCGTTCGTTGGTGAGGATAGTATATAATATGTTTTTTTCTCATCCCGATTGTGTGAATGGTATGTTTGTGTGTTTTATGCTTGCTCGTTCGTTGGTGAGGATAGTATAGTGTGTGTTTTATGCATGCTCGTTCGTTGGTGAGGATAGTATATCATATGTGAAGTGAGTGCAAGGTATGTTTTCCTTCACGTCCGTGCTTGAAGTATATAAAAGCATAGCGTTCGTCATTCGCGCCATTCTACACAGAATAAAAAATGACCGGCAGCATAGAATTATTTAACAAGTTAACAGATAGTTGGTGGTGGATCATGGATGGAGCCTACGTGCTGGACAGACTTGACAAAGAATGGAAGTTCCCAGGTAGCCTAGACTTGGTGAACAGTTTGAAAGCAGCAAGTTATCATTTGCAAATGATAACAATAGAAGAAGCGGATAAGTTGAGAGGAATCATCAATCCTAAATACTTCAGAGTGGGAACCTTAAAGCAGGTTCTGGATACTGTGATCCAAGTAAAATGTTTTTTGGAAGATATCTTCCATTTAATGGAGTGGCCTTTTGTCAAAAAAGGCTTAGATAATATCAAGAAAGGCGAAGACCTAATGAGAAAAGTACTGGAAGAAGAAGTAAAGAAGATCAAGGAAACGTGGAAGAAAGAAAGAAAGGACAAAGAAAACCAAAAAAGAAAGAAGAGTTTGAGAAATTGAACAACAATTGGATGAAAGTGCAAGACAAATTCAGAGCTCTCGGACATCCTGACTGGATGCCCGAAGAAGAAAAGAAAAAGAAGAAAGGAATTTTTGCCAAAGTGAGAACATGGTGGAAGAAGTGGAGACAATAGAAGAAGAAGACAAAGGCCCTTTTCAGGGCCACTTCCAATACCTCGAAAAGATCTTAATTTTCATTTGGTCTCCCTCTAAACGAATATATATATATATATATATATATATATATATAAAACCCTTCCTCTACTAAAAAAGAAACATGCCACCTGTCGCTTATCGCTCTACAAACCCCCAGTCTCCTAGTCACCGCTCTACAAAAATTTCCATTGACGCTATACAGGCCCAGGGTGTTGACCTACTTTCTTGACGCTATACTGGCCCAGGGTGTTGACCTACTTTTTTGACGCTATACTGGCCCAGGGGGGGTCTGTAATGCTAATTCCCATTGACGCTACGGTAACCCACTATACTACTAACGTTCACTTGTAGAATCAAAAGTTGTACACATTTTAATTGGAAGTTGTTTTTGGTCACCTTGCCCTGTATATTGTTTCAGATTCTCTACAATACAGCATTCTTTACCAAAGAAATAATATTGCAAAAGAACGAACAATATCACGCTTTCAGGACAATACATAAGATTGTTGTTCGAAAACTAAGTAACGATAAGGCATGGAAAAATCAAAATCATTGACCAGAATGCAAAAGTTAATGATAAATATGTTGACGACTGATGAAATATCTAAACCTTTGTAATTCCAACAGAGGTATTTGTTCTTTACTCTCTTTTTCATGTTTATACGATTTATCCAAAGATTTGACATTTGAGACCCATAAAACATTTTGTGAACCCTATTCCATCAAAGAATCGGATGTTATCAATGAAACACAAAAACACAAATTACACGTATATTCTAAAACAAACAAGAATAAATGAACCCGAACTTCTTCTAGAGGTATTTTTGGCGCAGATTTGTTTCCCTCTGTGAATACGGCTGATTATACCCGAGGCTGAAATTCGTTAAGCTTTAAGTGAATCGAAAGAGATCTACTAAGTGAAGAAGTCTTAAAGGTGTTACAGAAAATGTGTATTTAGTCACGCATAGAGAATAATTTGAGATATGACGGGGTAGATTTCGAAGTCTCACACATATGCGTATATGTAATATTTGATTTTATAGTAAGGGCATGAAAAGAAGCCTTGGGAGTTTTGTACGTTGTAGAGGAGAATTTGACTCTACTAGGAGAAGACCTACAATCATCGTTGGCGAAAAACTTTATGTTCTTGTATTATCGCGGTGAAAAGCAATAACTACAGATCAGAATCACATAATCAGGTAACACCTAACTTGCTTGCTCCTGTATTTACATTATTCGTCTGTTTCCTTTTTTTCAACGCATTAATGTTTCTCAAAGATTTAATATACTTCTCCTTTCGTGAATACATTTATTTAGGAATGCCGTCAAAATTTGAAAATGTATGTATGTATGTATGTACGTATGTATGTATGTATGTATGTATGTATGAGAGAGAGAGAGAGAGAGAGAGAGAGAGAGAGAGAGAGAGAGAGAGAGAGAGAGAGAGAGAGATAAGAAAGACTCTGTTGTTAATAATGTTCTAGAGGGCCATAGTTGGAATCGTAAATCATTTAAGGAAGAGCTGATTTGCAAAATAATTATAGGCAAATTTATGAATTAGAAATCAGAGATTTTCAATATTGTTTCAAAATGTTAAAACAAAGCACTCTTTTACCTTAAAGTCACATAAATATTCTGTTATACTTACTCTAATTAACATATCTTAAACCAGTTACATGTAAATACGCATGGAAATAATGTAAGAAGGCTTACCGTATGTACGTTTTCTTTTTTTTATTCTTTTTTTTGGTGGTTTGCATAAACGATATAATTCTAGTACATATATGTCCTTACACTGATGGAACTTGAATATAAAAAGAGATGACTGGATAACCTGGTGAACTATAAAATGATTTAGTTATAAACGACCGGATGATAGACACAAAGGATTTGTAGTGTATGCATTTAGCATGGGATTGAGTAATGTGGTACATATAACATTTCTAACTCAGTTTCAGATGTCTGAATCGTGACACGTTTCAACGTATAAACTTATACTAACGGATAGAGGGCAGTATAAACAAGTCACCAACACGAAGACTAGAGAGAACTATCCATGATTTATTCGGGGATTGCAGAGCTATATTTATTTTAATCAACATCATGAAACATGTCCAACACTTGTTGCAGATTTCTTACTCTCATGAGCATTTTTGTTTCTAATGATAACAATAACAGTATGATACAACAAACTCTTCTGGATTAGATATTGTCGTGGTGCTTCCTTACAGCGACGTCAACACTTAATGATGCTCTAAAGCTCGCGTGAATAGCAGACTATGTACGGTATATTTCATGCAAATTATATACAACCCATTAGAACTTATAGACATACAATGTTATTATATACCGAGGATTCTTTCGTGTTAAAAGAATAGCATCATGAGGAATTTAGTTTAATTAAATTGCTCCATGAGGAATTTCGTTTAATAAGAATTGCTCCATGAGTGATTTCGTTTTATAAGAATTGCTCCATGAGTGATTTCGTTTTATAAGAATTGCTCCATGAGAGACTTTGTTCATAAAAAAGTATAATAATCAACCCTTAAGGTTACATGATACACTTCTTTACTTAACACACCAATGCCAACTTAATCAAGCCTTCATCCACTAAATACCAGCGTCATTCGAAAGAAAGCTGAAAGACGTGTTCATTTTCCTTGTGAAAATACAGAGTATAGAATCTTGTATATGATTTAAGAGTGTTTTGTATCATAAAGAGGTCCGTTAATAATATTGATGTAATACTATAATTTAATTTTTCGTCACTGTTGTGAGCACTTTTATATTAGCAAACATAGTTTCATTTGCTCAAAGGTTGCAAGCATAGTCTCTTTGTTTCCAAATCAACCGTTTTTAACCATACTAAAAATAATCAAGAATGGCATATGATGTCAAGACAGAATCAAACTTATATCATTAAACATCATCGTTGAATTTTATCATTAAGCATCATCGTTGACAATATACAACACCTAATGTTGCATCGACATTGTTTGCTACAAAGCTCAGTGCTTGCTGAGTATGTGTAATCGTGTCTGTGTCAGTTACTAATATCTGTGGAAAGTAAAGAAAATAAGAAAACGTTTCATAATACAATGAACGCGATCTAAATTTATTTTATACCAACCAGCTCAATTTTGTCTATCTTGGAGTGACCGATTACAGAGATTCACCATGCCTTACCCAGAACTTTACACAGAACACACAACTTTCCAACAGCAACACAGGTCTGTCATAACATATTCATAGCAGTTGCAAACTTCACATTGACTAAGACTATTTCAACCAAGTGAAGCCGGATACGGTATTTACTGGAACTGCGATGTTCATATCTCTTACCAATGACTGTAACATATGATCAAAAAAATTGTTTGGTAATAAACAACTAAAGAGTCTTCCATTTCATGTAGATTCGAATCTCACCCATGCCAACCTGGGTCGCTGCCATGATATGTCTTTGCGAAAGGCAGTTAAGCCCTATTTCTTCTCCATGATAGTGCCACGAACATGTTGAAAGTGTAGTTAAAAATCAACCAAGTAACCAGCAACATAATTCATACGTAACATACATATTAATATATAATATTAGTACATTAATAAGGTGTTGGTTGCAAGGTCACATCCAGTTGTCAGCATTAGAAATCTTGATCATTATGAGACGCGAAATGTTTAGTCCTGATTCAGATTTCTGATGCTGACAAGATCTGGTAATGAAGACCGAATTACTGTTTTTGTTATTTACCTTTAAATTTTCAGATAATTAATAAAATCCCAAAATGTAACAGAAAAAATCGAAATTGCTTAACATTTCAACCTTTATAACAAAAACCTAATCTTAAGTCATAAAAAGAACATCATTTATTTAAAAAGCTGATATGCGTATGAATATCAGATTTATGAACGAAGCGTTCGTTAGAACAGTCACTCATTTTCACTACTATCAATATCAATAACACGAGGTCTTCAATGCATGGGGGCAGCAGACCCACATTTGTAATTTACTGCTATTGTGCAGTTGTTAAATTTTGTATTACGCAAGACTTCAGTTGCTGAATAACTTGGAAAGTTCTATCTGTGTTTCGGAAAACAGCCGTCTCTGAGGGGACATTGTGGCAAGCTCCGATGGGAATTTGGCATGGGAAATACATCATTTATTTTGACAGTTATTTATAGATAGAATAGACAAATTACTGGAATTTGATGATACAGGTTTATTATCACTAGAACACTACTCATTTTCATTTGTATGTCTATTCAGGCTACACCATAGTTATTCAAACTTGTTCCGTTATAACTAGTAAACCTCCATGACAACTGCCTACCTACTTACCTACCTATTACCTACGTACGTTTACATCACAAGTGTGCAGACATACGCCTCACACACACACACACACACACACACACACACACACACACACACACACACACGCACACACTCTCACACACACCAATAGAGGTCACTTTTACGCTATATATACAATTAAATGATAAGGTTCATACTTTTGATTACGTTTACCAAAAAAGGATTATGTTCCTCCGGAAAAACTATAAAGCCAAAGACTAAGAACGAGATGGATTAATACGCCATACATATTTGCCTTCAGTTTCTTATTATACATCTTTAAAATGTTTTCTAATCATGGTTGATACGTTTATATTTATGAAACATCTATCAAGTTGTCCATGTGCATAAGCAGATCAATATCAATTCTGTCTGGACTGTGAAACACTCGATCTCGAAATAAATAGAAGAAATCTAGGGTTGTTTTTAGCAGATATATATAAATATGTCACGAGACACATTGCATTTTCACGAGTGGCAAAGCCACTTCAAGAGTGAAATATTCCATATGTCTACTAAAAATATAGATTTTCCATATGTCTACTAAAAATATAGATTTTCTTTTTACTATGTATATTTTAAAGGCAGAAGCCGTCGAATTGCATGGGTGTTCTACATTCTGTGCTAATGAGATTAATAACTGCATTACTACATCGAAAAAAAGAAGTTCCTAAATTTTGCAAAATGTTTGGGACAGGGATATTTCATAAATTTCCCATGTATGTATCGTACTTCAAATTCTGTATTTTGTCAAAATATTAACAGTATTCGTACGAAAATAAACAAATTGTGTATTTTTAATACCTTTCGTGCGCAGATTGATGCTGTTGCGGTGGGTAAATAGAAACAATACAGAGTGGTTGTATCTGACAGACATCAGATCGTAAGATCTTTAAACCGATTTTAATGATTGTGAATTTGCTTGTAAGGATTTTCATTCTTCAGTTTGTTTGTTTCTACATTCAAACGTAAATTTTTATGACATTGGCAAGTTTACAGTTTAGCTCAAGAACATACGCTGTACCCAATTTTCGATTGCCACCAACACTAAAGAAAGCCTGATTTATCCATCGTTTTAAAACACTATTGTCATGCGAGTTACAATTGCTACTTAAAACATTTTATAACTATTTTTATTCAAATTTTTTTCTTCAGAAAATTGTGTACGGTTCGTCGCAGAATAGTACAGGTAATCAATACTACATGGGTGACACAACAAGAGGGCATGTAGGTTCAGTCACTGGCAGTTTCCATGATTCATGTAGAAAAGTAATTATAAAAATGTAATACTTGAAGTCAAGATTTGCTGTTTGGATTTCGTCTTTAGGCATTCCTTGATGACACCTAAATGATTGCATAAATGTACACCAGCGGTCTACTACTGACACATTTCAAGATCTGTACAGCTTGATGGAGAGAGAGAGAGAGAGAGAGAGAGAGAGAGAGAGAGAGAGAGAGAGAGAGAGAGAGAGAGTGTGTGTGTGTGTGTGTGTGATTTGGATTTTTAATGTAGCTTTAACAATTTTCCAGTCATATTTCTACGATGTATGCACTGTGGCATAATGCCGCAGACATGTAGCATCATGTCCCACCCTGTCACATTATCCTGATGCCAGGCCGACCAGCCTTAACACTAACATCTCAATGCTGAGCGCCAAGCGAGGCAACTGTTAGTACCATTGTATAATGTTGTTGCTTTTTTTGTATGACTCGGCCGGGGTTCGAAACCGTGACCTCCCGTATCCGATGCGAACGCTCTAACTACTTAGGCCACTGGAGCTGTCTATTATGAAAGTGGACCCATATTATTGAGCATATCCTTCATATTTAGTCTAATTTTTATTTGACGAAGTGTCTTCTATTTACCTATACATTTTCACTGTAAAATTATAGATTCTATACATTTTTTTTTTTAAAGATATGAAATAAATTAGATTTTGTTCATTCAGAAAGCATTTTTGTGCTCGTGTGTTTGTCAGTTAAAGCTTGCTGCGTGAGCAATGGATTATTATCGAAAACATAAGGTTTCCAGAGAGCATTTTAACTTTCCAGGCATTTTTGTATGGCAATTGCCTAGCTGAATTCCATAACTATTCTCCGTTATTATCTCATTAATGAAAGAGACCGCATTTAGTATTTTAGATGAAGGGGACCGAATCAGCTGTCGTTGTCAGAGGGCTCTGACGTCTGAACAATTCCAACGTACTAAAGTACCCAAGGCAAGTAATAAATAGCGACTGTTCGGGTTATCTTCTCTGAGGTTGTTACTAAAAACTTTCAGACCCTTTAACCAATAACGATTCTTCTAGATTTGTGTAGCATTCAAAATTCAAAACTGTTTGAGCACAAATATAAAAATCTGTCTTTAATTAATAATATCTTGATGGCTATACATTCATCTCAATTATCCAACTTTCCAAAGTTGTGTCACATTTGTCTGTCAATTTCATTACCTAATTATAATGTTATATACGCACTAGAAATAAAACATGTTTTTTTGAGGATAAATCGACTCTGTAAGTTCAGTATTTAGAAGCGTTCAGAAATAGATTCTGCAAGTTGTAATGGGTTTTAAACGTAATTTTGCTAGTTTATTCCATAATTATTGTTAGTGCATAAATAATCTTGGGCAATTATTTTCTTTTTGTTTCCTTTTAAAGAAAGAAAGAAAAAAAGCTTTAAACATTCAACTATCAAACAATTTGACACTAGTGACAGCTATGTGACCCTGTTTTGTATCATATCAGCCGGAAAGAGTAATTCATTAAAACGAATTCAACATCTAATGCACGCCTTAGCCGTTAAATATAATTTGCATTGACAACTTTGGCAAAAATCATTGGTTTTGTCGGTTGCTGGTCACAGCGCCAGTATAAAAAAAGGACAACGGGAGATAATTATTTCGGGGGAGGAGATTTCTCGGCCGGCGAGAACAAATATTTCCGGAGTTATTTATACAAATTAATCATTTATCGAAGTCAGCAGTTTTATTGGAAGGGAACCTGGCTTAACATTATTATTAACATGAATTCTAATATTAGAGTATTGGATATACTATATTACTACATGAAGATTATGTTTACATAAGTGTAAAATTCATGTATACTCAAGCGCAAGAATTACACACACACACACACACACACACACACACATATATATATATATTATCTAACAAGTCTAGTTACATATAGTTTTGCACTGTTCGTTGTCAGTTTATTGCATTTATCTTAATCAATCTCTGACACACTTGATTCCCTGCTGGATCCAGTGCACTTGAAAGGACTGTTTTTTGCCATGGGATTTTTATTCTTTATATATATATATATATATATATATATATATATATATATATATATATATATATATATATATATATAGAGAGAGAGAGAGAGAGAGAGAGAGAGAGAGAGAGAGAGAGAGAGAGAGAGGTGTAATCTTTGAGTATTGACCTTTGACTAAAGCGCGAAGCAAAAAACATGTTCAATATGAAATCACAAACGTTTGCTGTTAATAGCCGATGTCAAATCTTTGTAAAAGGCAGAAAAGATGAATGTTAGTGATTGAAATCAATACAGAGTGAGTTTCTTTACAAAAACGAAAAAGAATAAGAAAAGGAAAGAAAGAAGCAAATATGAGAGACCTGATTGAAAGGCCATTCGAATTGACGCATAGAATTCATTCTGATCAACAGCATGTACGAAAATGAACAATCTTGTTCAATAGCCATGGCAAGTTGTTTTGAAAGAAATAATAATGCTAGGCTTCCACATGTCTATTTATCCAGTCAAGTTACTACAACGGGGAGGATGAAAGACCAAAATTTCAGACCGAAATAAAGCTTCCTACGGAGCGTGAAAAAATACAAGCGTCAATTACGCTAAAGTAGGGAGAGTAAACAGACCAAATTTATTTGCGCGATAAAGCCTTCCTACGACGGGTGAAAAAATACAAGCGTCACCGAGACTTCTTATCGGGTTATTTTTTTGTGCGTCAAATATATTTACCTGGGTTGTCACCGTGTGTGTGTGGTAAAAAGTGCAAATGGTCAGGTGTCGTAATTAAATCATTATTATATCAATAATAACGCTAAACATGGAATCTCGTACAGCTAAACTAGCTCGACAGCGACTAGAGGCAATTAAAAAATATCTTCCAGTCCGTGGTTCAGTCAAACAAAATTACAAAAAAAATTGTCGCCAGCATACCACCCACTTAAAATTTGGCATTTTATATAATGAACCAATCGATTGTTGTTCAACGGTTTAGATATGAGCAAATGTGTTCGTGGCATACGCAACTGAAAAATATCATCGACGAGTATACAGTAAAACAAAACAAACACCGCAGACGTGTCGTTGTTACTGATATAGAGGATCTCAAATATGTAATGATTTAATATTGAATTTATGAAACAAGTTGAATAATGTCCAGCTTTTGCGAGCCTTGGCGAGCAAAAGCTGGACATTATTCAACGAGTTTCATAAATTTAATATTAAATCGTTACCCATTTGAGATTCTTTTTATCACATAGTTTTTATTTCAGTGGAAATTATTTAGATAGAAAGAAGAACGAATAATTTCGTTCATTCTGACAGACGGTGCACCTTTCATTTGTTGTGCATAAAATATAGTCCCAAACAAAGCTGAACTGGTAAAAGTAGACTGTACTGTTTTGCAAACTATAAATCAAAGAAAAAGCTTCCATCCGAATAAACAGAACATTTGATAACGACAAAATCATTTTTCAAAACAGAATGATCAATGCGATGTGATGCTGCCACATTGTTTGATACGGTACACAGTACAGTAGGCCTACAGTAGAGTACACGTTTACCCTAAAATGTCACTTTCAGAACTAAACGTTACATTGTTGCGATTTTTTATGTGAAATAGGATTACCGGATGCAAAAATTCCCAAATTTACTGCAATGCATTTGTGACCAGATATTTGCAGTATTTGATTTGGAACAATAGACTGTACTGTACTATACAGAAGACGTCAACAAATTTCTTTTCGTGTCGGATTTACATCCCATATATGCTACGTAAAGATGCTGTGGCTGGATAAAGTTCTGTCAGTTAGGAGACCCATTCATGTCCAGATTATTCTGTGAACAGAGGTGAGTTTATTTACTTCTTTAAGTTAACATTTAAACCACGCTTGTCTATACGGTGGATTCTATATCTATGTTACAGATATACGCACCCCCACCCCACCCCCGCCACCCGCTATCCCTTAGTTTTACTCCTTATTGTTGTTCTTGTCTTGTAGTTTTACGCCATTTTTCTTATGATGATATTGTTAAACATGACATAACAAACCCCTGTGTGGGTAACATATCTATATTCAGAGGGCCGAGATAATTTTTCCTCAATTTCCTTTCGCGAGTCGAGTTAAAAAATGGCCGCCAAAAAATGTTCATTCAAAGCAAAACATTCCAGAAGGCGGGATTAAAAACGTTTTCCCACGATCCCAGCCAATCAGCAAAGAGGATCGTGCACAATAATTTCATGGGCTTATTTGGACCAATCAGAATCACATAAAGTGATATGTTCACACGTATAATATCAAAAATATGAAACTGCACACACTGTAGGCGAAGTGTACCGACTATGTGATAAATAATTATATACTCTGCATCTGCGGTCATCGCCGGAACAGTAACGGTCATCGGTGCATTATCAGCCACATACGTGATAGCACCAGTAATAGGAATTGGTGTTTCAGCTGCAACCGGTATTGCTGCTATTCTTAATATCATTGCAAAAACAATTTCCACGTGCGCGGCTGATAAATTACAGCAAAGTATTATACAACAAAGTTGCACACGGCAACACGCGCACATGCCAAATTATTTTCGTTGATATCATCAGGTCTCACCGATGGAATAATACCAGATCAGGAATTCACGGAGATGACTAAGATTTACCATGAGGCTCTGACTGTGTCAGGAGACAAGGTAGAATCTACGTCATCGCCTACGAAAAACGATATTAGACCTCCGATTTAAAAATCGGAATTTAAATAATAATGTTGCAAGAATTACTACAACAGATCGTCGCTAATACAACTCCTCCAGAAACCACGATGATATCAGCAAGCTCGACCAAACCTGAGTTTAACGTAAGCTTTCCAACTGCGATTCCAGCGAAGGAAATATCACTAGCACAATTAGGAGTGTATCACACCTGACCAAAATATTAGATCAAAATCATTAGGTGTGTTGCAAGCAAATAATTCACTGGTATTTGCGTATAAAAATAAACAGACTGGAAAGTTGTGGGTATACCTACGGGGAGTTATGAAATCGAACATATCAACGATGAGTTCCAGCGCAGAATCAAATCTATCACAGGAAAAGATTCCAAGATCGCCATCACGGTTCACGAATCAAAATTATCAGCCGCGATAGAAATATCAACGCCTGATTACAGCGTCGATATATATCAGTCGTCGATCCGAACTGTTTTAGGATGGCCAGAGATAGCACCTGTTCATCAAGTACCACCAGAACCTCAACAATCTGATTATGTTTCAGACAAACGAATATTTTACAACTCACTTCCAAATTATCGAAAAACTGATCCATAGAGGTGGATGGAGCCAATTGACACAGCAGGATTTAGACAATATACTTATGTTGAATATGATGGTAAAAAAAATCCTAGACTAGTAAAAGCAGTATATAATATTGATAAAGATGGTAATGCATTTATCGATGAACGGTTTATTAATTCATTGGCGGATGCAATTAAAAGTGAGCACCAAACCTCATCCACGACACTACGACAGTTATTTCAAAATTGCCTGCAAGAGTATCCCAATGACAATCTAAAAATTCAAATCATTGAAATGGTATAACATCTAAATCAGGTTGCATCAGACCTCGATTATGCTAATATGGTTATTATTGCATCAGTTGTTACCGATAAGCATTCCGCAGACGAAAGAACAACCGTATTCAACAATTATTTGCTACACATTATAAAATAGACGAGAAAGATATACCAAAATTTGTATTACCTGGATTTAACGACGAAGAACTAAAGAAACCGCCAGTGATATCATCGATGAAAACTGCCCAAAAATTATTGCCGCAAGAAGAAAATTATTACCTCCTCCGAGTATTCTAACCCATAATAATGATCCATACGTGGAGGTCGTCATATATCTCCAGGTGTTGTCAATATCACAACTACCATATCTGTGAATCTTGTATGTGATGCTATCGATGGCAGCTATCAAGTAGATCTTGAAAAATCCAGTCAGGCACAGCAGGGATACATTTTATACACATTCACCCCTCAAGCCCCAACTGGATTTTTGATTCTGTCAGAACCTGTTAATCCGGTTTATCTACGATGTCATAATCCGCTGTTGTCACGGATGCATTTCAAACTTACTGACCAACGCGGATACCTGCTTGATTTAAGAGAAGCATCTTTGATTATAAATTTGTATGTACGTTCATAGAGCGTCATCGTAAGATCTTCACACTCATAGAGCGTCATCGTAGATCTTCGCGTTTGTAAAGCGTCGAGAGCGTCATCCTGACAGAGTCGAAGTTCTACGAACTCACGAGTAAAAAAATGAGTCTGCCCTGACAGAGTCGAAGATCTTACGAACAATTATTTGTTCGGTATTATATAATGTACCAACACGCGAGAGTTTTTGTATACAACAAAGAGGTACTCGAAAGTGCCGTCAGAACAATCTTGACACTTCCCCACACAGAAAAATGTAGTGTTAATATACTGATTGATGATTATGGCGATGAAGAATTTTTGTTAACGCAGGAATAGTTAAATGAGCCGCAGCGAGAACATATTATTACGGTTGTATGTGATAGAAATCAAATTCTGAATTATATACAATCTTGTCTTAAACCGTCCAAGTTGCATGGGTTGTAACTCGACAAAAAAAACTATAAACACCGCTGTGTCACTACTTTTATTTTTTGTTTAGTTGTTACTCTTGACTTCGTCAAGGACGTTGTCACTACTTTCACTTTCACAATCGCACATAAATTTTTTCAGCTGCCGCATACGCACATTCACAATTTTTTTTGTTTCGTATTCGTGTGACAACTCTGATCTAATTTTCTCAATCGCCTTTGCGAGTGAAACGAACTGTTCAACTTGTGTGTCATCGACACAAGCTAACGATTGTGTCATTGCATGTTGGATTAATCTAATAAACCTGTATTCGGCTGCTAGTGTGTGTCTACCTGGTACTGTAAATACTTTAAATATGTAAATATGTAAATATTTTAAATACTGTAAATATGTATATGTATGGGGAAGTGTCAAGATTGTCTGTTTTTCTCTCTTTTCAAATTTTCGTTCTTGTAGCGCTTCAAAATCATAAATGATTTTGTTCAGGATCAAGTTGATCAGAAATTTTTAAACCATCGTCATGTAATTTTTCAATTGCAGAAATAATCGCATTAATATTTTCGTAATTCCTTATAAAATAAATATCTGTTTAAAATAAAAAAATATTTTCATTCAATATGAGGAATGCAGGACAGCACATACACATATTATTTACAGTATTTAGAGTATATACATAATTAATTCTAAGGACGGCACAACACACAATCTTAACTATATTTACAGCATTAAGCTATTTACAGTATTTACATTTTTACATATATACATATTTACAGTATTTCTATTATATACAATCTTAATTCTTAGGACGGCATATAAATATAAATTCTAGCAACCCTAATTGCGGGAATGCAATACACCCACCTTGACTCACTTACAGTGCTAAAGTTCTCATTAATCAATCATTGTCAGAGCAATGATTGACGGCTTCATGAGATTCACTTACAGCGCTAAAGTTCTCATTGGCCAATCATTGTCAGAACAGTGCCGCTGTTTTATGAGATTTATTTTCATTTCATTGCAAGATACTCTTACAGTGCTGAAGTTATCTCTGTTTGCTTCACATATATACATATTTACAGTACTTAATTATTTACATATTTGCAGTTATTTACATATTTACAGTATTTACATGTACACATACACCATCAGGGGACCTTCTCTACGTTCAACATATTTTTGCACACCCTTCCCATTATCAACCCCACGTGGAGACATGGTGGGAAGATGTACATTTATCTGTTGATTTTGAAGCATTGGCGTGGACCCCAATAGTAATATATTTCAGAAATTATATAAGGTGTTTGATACTTGGAAACCAGAAATAGCTTACACTGGAGGCGTGGCTTATTGTTTGTCTGTTTTTCTCTCTTTTCTTAACTATTATCCCTGACAAAGTCGGAGGAAGGCAAGAAACCTGACAAAGTCAGAAAAAACAAGGATAATGTTTTAAAAAAAAACCCACAAGAAACAACCAGAAAATAATTTATTTATAAGTGAAGGTTGTTAATAAAATACAAATGAGGTTACTCTTTAATCTCTCCACCTTTGCTTGACAGAGTTATTTCCCTTCGTTGAAATTGAAAAGTATTTTTCTGTCTTTAAAAAGGTCGGGGGCAAAATACCTAAGGCAAACAGAATAGTATATTCTTGTTCTACTTCAGTATTTTTTTTTTTTTTTTGGTCCTAATTCAGCATTTTTTGTTCAGTATGTTTTGTTCTACTTCAGCATTTTCTTGTTCTACTTCAGGAGTGGTGACGTACTTAAATATTATGCATTGTTTGTATTTCTTTGAAAATCCTGATCTGGTTATTTTATCTGCTACATGTTGCACCGAAGCTGGAAAAATACAGAAATATTTGGCAGCTGCATAGATCGATGGAAAATTTATTTCTTCCCATGTCTCTGTATTTACAGATATAACTGGTCTTGATAGCGAGATAATCCTCAACTTTTTCTTTATAGGAGATTCATTACCGACGCCGTTGGCGTTATTTTTTTACAATCATAATACAGCTTCAAATCTCTGTATTTTTTCTGCCTCCACAGTCTATACACAACTGCGATTTTCCCCGGACTCCTTTGTTACAATTTAAACATGGTTTTGGTCCTTGACTCTCTCGTCGCACATTTTGTAGATGATATCCACAGAAATCTGTTACACAGGCCTTATAACAAGGAGATCCAATCATCAACCATTTGCAGTTATATTTTGCATGAATCATTGTAAATTATGTTTGAAAGTTTAATTTAAATATATATTTGCCTTAATTATAACATGGAAGAATTTACAAGATTATCTGCGATCAAGCCTTCTCAAGCTAGATTCGATCTTGACAGAATACCCCTTGACCTGCGGAGACGAGCTCTGGTTGATTCGACGAATAAGACTCTAATCAATCATATCCTTAAAGTCAAGAAGGAATTTCGCGATGATGGCGCGGCTCATGTGTGGCCAACGTTCAGAATCATGCGTGACGTTGATGCTACAATGAATGACCAACGAGCAAGAGTAATCATTGATTATCTCGACAAAAAAGATACTTTTTTTAAAATAAAATTTATTGTGGAGCTAGACGACACATATATTATCCTTGACAAACGTGACCCTGTTCGAGAATCACATCACGCTGGAGATATTGCAAAGTTAAATAAAACTTCCAAACCAGGAGCGTCAACTGGTATTGACAAACCATATTATGAACGAACGTATCCTATGACGGCAGATGTTCATGCGATATATCCGCTGAATGATAAGCCTAGCGTTGATGATCTCAAACCGATGAAACTTTCAACTCTGAATTGTGTTGCTGAACTAGTTACAGAACATTTTACAAACGCCATACGTGGAAATGGTTTAACGGATTTACGACGTAAAAATATGAGTGGGCTGAGCGTGTCAAGTAACATGGAGCTACGATCATCGACGTTGCTGAGCTGGAAAAGAAATTAAAATTTCCGATATGGGTGAAAACAATAACCGGCGAGATTTTGTACGAAACAAAATATACTAGTAAATCAAAGGGGGCTTCGATAGAAATTGTTGATCATAACGTGCACGTGTTTACGATTTATGTACCACTATTTCCACGAGATAGAACTGTTAAATGTTATGACGGTGATATATTTGATTTTATAAATAAAATTAGTAAAAGCGATCATGTATCTGTGTGGTTATTTCAAAGTTCTAAATGTGAAAATTATGATCAGGTTGTACGACTTAATGGAGATATTTATCGTGCAGAATTTCTCCACTCGGAAATGAAAAATCTTGCGTCGAAACATACCGATGATGCTGAACAATTACTCAGTAATTGTTTTACCATTCTGTCAGTTGCTGCTCACTTTGCACAGGAGAAAAATTCATGGAAATCGACAAGATTGGAATTTCTTGTCGATGTGCAGCTAATCTGCGTCGAATACGGATATGGAGGATTGTGGAATACCAAATGTGATTGTGGAGATGTTATCTCAGTTGATATGGTTGCATGTTATCCTGGAAGTTTTCTTAGAATGGAAGAGTGTTCTGAGTATTTTAAGAGATTTGGATATCCAACACACGAGATGACCAGAGTTGCGATAAGTGGACATTTACCAGATTTTTGATTTAATTCTATTTGCACGCATTGAATCGTTTTCGTCCACGGAAAATCTCCATCCGATTGTTCATGTCTGGTTTGGTAGTCATTTTTCAGAAAAATGCTGGGCTCCAATGGTGCTATTACAATATATGCTTGATGCAGGAATTTTAGTGTCGTTGGTTGTAAATGAAGGACTAATATCGTATCATCCATAGAAACAAGTCAGGTTACCTGTAATTGAAATGACTGTTCTCGACGAAATCTTTGAGTGTAATCCAGATGAAATTGAATGCGAAAATAAACTTGCAAATGATCTCGGCAGAAAAATAATTGGGAAATTTACTCAGGGCGGTTCACGTGATCACAAACGACATTGTTGTCGACTAATCATTGACGATGCAGAACTTGATTTTATAATTACTGATACAACAGAGAAAGGCACATTTACAAGCCGAAAGAATGCTTACTTATTGGATGGAACTAAATTAGGTACAACTGTGAGCTATATGATCGTGGCTCACCACAGTTTACTCATTTAAGATCTTCGATGTTAGCGCATGTTTCGATAACCTTATTATCGATGTATCGATGATAAACAGATTCATTTTATGTGAATAATAAATACGCGGATTTGTTAAAGATTGGTACCGATTCATCATGGGGTGAATGGAGAATAAAGCGAATAAAGATACTTAGTTATTCTGAATCAGCCGACAAGAATAATCAAATGTCGTTATTATCATCAGCACCATCGGTATATAATCCCGAAGCTAGACATAAAACTGTTTATCTTAACAGGTGTGGTGGTTCTGGTAAAACAACGCGTACGATTGAATTATTTCGGAATTTTTATATGGTTGTGTTAACTCCAACTCCAACTCATCGGCTCGCCCGAGAAATGAGCGAACTTGGAGTGAAATTTCATACTTATCTTCTTTAGATGGAAAAGAAATGCATGGACTCCTGAAAGAATGGGCGAAAAATACATTCCTAAGATCATTATTTGTTATGAAATATGCACGGTGTCTTTAGATGTATTAAAAACGTTTCTTGATTGGCTATTGACTCGGAATACTGCTGTTATTATGTGTGGCGATCATGGTCAACCGCCACCTTTTGTTGGATCATCTCCTCATGAATGGCTAAAAACGTTTGTAGATTATTATGAGGAAATTAATGATTACAGAGCGCTTGATCCAGAAAAGGAAGTTCAAAAATTTAATCAGACTGCAGCCAGATAAAATACGATGTGAAATAATGCGTGAAGTAATTCCAAAGACTGCTATGAATGATTTTTGGAATTTGTGGAGGCCTGCTGATTTGATAATTGCAAGTCGGAAGATACTTCGTGATTCACTTCAACATCAATTATTTCTGTTACATAAAGAAATGTTTTCAGATCTACTTGCACCATTATGTTATCGCCCAGCAGATACACGACGACAGAATATTGATGTTGAAATTTCGGGGCGCCTGACGGAGTCAGGGGTGGAAAAACAAAATCTTGTGTTAAATGATATTGTTTTAATTCCTGTGAGTGCTGTTGAAAGCGCATTAACGATAGATAAATCTCCATGGACGCTAGGATATGCTATAACGATTCATTCGTCTCAAGGATTTAACTATTTCCAATACAAATATTTGGATTGTTGATGATCGTATTGAATGGTCAAATTTAGTTTATCTGGCAGTGTCTCAAGTCAGAAGAATATCTCAGCTGCGAAGGGTTATCATCGACTTCACAGTAAATAATAATCAGACTACTAGCAATGACGAAGAGGTAGTAAGAAAAATATTAGATAGTTAACAGCAATGTGACAACAAAAAAAATTAAAAAAATAAACACGACTTTCTCGATGCTGAATTTATCATGACACTAAAACAACGACAGAACAATCATTGTGCGAGCTGCAGCACAGTAATGTTGTGGCAGTATTCAAATAACAATCCAAAGCAATTTACCGTGGACAGAATTAATAGTAGTCTTGGTCACACACGCGAAAATGTGATGCTGACCTGTCTTGAGTGTAATCGACGTCGGGGCGCTGGTGCTCTGCTTTCACAAAAGTGAAGGCGGTGGTCATTGTGTATCTTCAGGAATACCTTTTAATTGTTCACTTACAAATCCACGTTGAGGAGCAGTTGACTCTAGTCTGTAAACTGCAGGGTTTGCCCGTGGATCTTACCACGCTGGAAATTTTATGTGTGGTTACACTCCAAATAGGATAAGTTGTTCTTTTTTACCGCCTTCAAGTTCATCAGGTTCATATAAATATCTGACAGTCACATTACCTACTACTGGTTGTTTTGAGAAAGAGTCATATCGTTGTATTGGTATGTGTATTTTGGTGATCGCATTGATAGGTTTCATAGAAATTCCACGAGTAATTTCATTATTTAACGCAGCTATCACACTTGATAGTCTTGCAACCCATTCACGAGATCTCATGTCTTTATGAACTTTGTTCAGGGATATTTGCTGTGCATAGCGATATCCAAACAATCGCTCAGCAATTGTTCGATTAAATCGTTCAACGATTGCCTGATTGCAATGAATTGCGGTGTGCCCTCGTCTGATTTTGACGTTATGTTGTTTCATCAGAGATGTTACTGCACCAAGACATTTTTTGCCAAAATCAACCTGTAGAAACTGTGGACGCCGCAAGGGTCCTCGTTGAAAAATTCATTCAAACGCAGATGCAACTTCAGCTCCTGTTTAAGTTGATAGCTACTCTGCTTCCTAATATCTACTTGCAACGTCAACGATAGTCAACGCATATTTGTATGTGCGTGATTGACGTCTACCAGTTTTAATAGTATCATGCGGTAAAAACAAAACGTCTGCCTGATGAACCTCATTGGGAGTGCTGGCATCAAAATGTGCGTACTGAATTGTTTTAGTTGGCTGTCGTGCTAACCAATCTGCAGGAACAGAACGTGCGACACCTGCCACATCAGCAAGTTTACTAATCGCTGCTCTACCCCTCCAATATCCTCTTGGCCTATAATAAATCGATTCCATTGTTATTATAATAATTGGCAGACTAATTACCGGCCGCAAGCACTAGTTTACCTTTCATCGCAGATCTTAAAAAATTAGCAAGCGATTCTCTGAGAGTTTTAATTTTTTTTTACAGATTTTAACGTATGAATCAACTTCACATCTGCATATGTAGTTGTCGTAAATCTTTATTTTTATACGCAACATCATGAACGTGGCACGCTTGATCAATCGCTTTGATTGGATACTCTCCAGGTCTTGGTTGAGCTTTCTCGTCAAGTCGGATATCAAGTCAGGTTCCAGGACCACAATAATTCTATCCAGGAAGTTGCTTCCCGCCAGGATACTTAGCCCATAGAGGCCCTGGTAATTTTCCCAGTGAAGCAGCAAGATCTTCACCCCTGACATTCGTCAAATGAGAGATAAATATATATTTTTTGTACCACTTTTCACACACTTGCCTGTAAGTGCACGCTTTTTATTCCTCGTCGTTATTGTTGTTAATCCACTGGTGGAGGTGGGGGCTCTGTATCGAACACAATATAAATTCATATTATTTATTATATTTCTACAACATGGATATCGTTGATTTCTCAGCGACACGAAAGCAGGAGCCAGTCAAGCATCATGCAGCGCTACCAAATTCTATCAGAGCAATTATCATAGGTCCATCTGGGTCTGGTAAGACGCAATTATTGCTTAACCTGATAATGAGATGGCTCAAGTGGGATAAATTGTATTTAGTGGCACCATCTGTAGATGGCCAGCGATGCTAGAACGTGCTTAAAAGATTTTAATGAAAATGCAAAATTGTTGGACAAGGACGTTGATATTATTAACTTTATCACCAATATTAATGATGCTCCATCTGTGGATGATCTCGATGGATGTATTAATAATCTTGTAGTATACGATGATGTGATGCTGGACAAACAATCAAATTCAGCTCGGATATTATCTCGATGCAGGCACAAACACACGGACCTGATTTATGTTGCTCAGCGATATAAACAAATACCTAAAGTGGTCAGAGATAACTGCAATCTTCTGATTGTCTTTAATGGTGTTGATATGCACACACTAAGAAACATCCATCAGACTTGGTAGTTCAGGGGACATGGTTATGATTAAGTTTAAAAACTTTTTCTCGCGCGCGCAAGCGATTCCTCATGGATTTATCACGATAAATTTACATGATCCTCGGTCGAGATGTCGAGTGGGTCTCGATAAAAATTTTGGTTGAGAGACCGATTACTTTTTTACCACACACACACGGTGACAACCCAGGTAAATATATTTAACGCACAAAAAATAACCCGATTAGAAGTCTCGGTGACGCTTGTATTTTTTCACCCGTCGTAGAAGGCTTTATCGCGCAAATAAATTTGGTCTCTTTACCCTCCCTACTTTAGCGTTATTGACGTTTGTATTTTTTCACGCTCCGTAGGAAGCTTTATTTCGATCTGACATTTTGGTCTGTTCACCCTCTCTGCTGCTCTACTGCTGCTCTATTCATCGGCTTTGTCGGGCTTTATTGACCTTGACCTTTGTCCCAATGCACCTTCATGAATCAAAACAAAAATTAAGCAGACTTTATTGCCGATCTTATCGAACCACAAGGACAGCTTCCGCACTTCAAGTGTGTGAGTTTGCTAAAATGCTTATAATGAAAGTGTATAAATAAAATTATTTAATGGTACTGAAATTGAAACAGAACAGAATATGTACATTGATCAGTTTGTTTAGGGTACAATCTCATTAGAAAAAAAAGCATCTTAATCCGACTAGTCTAAACGCCAGGCTAATCCTACCAATTCGGTACTGATTTAATAATCAACTCACAGTGACCTTGTTTTTAAGAATGCTAAATGTATGTCTACTTGCTATGTTTATACTTGGAGAATAATAATTTGGATTCTCAGGTCTACCGCCACCCCCACCCCCATCTACCCACCCACCCTCTCTCTCCCTCTCTCTCTCTCTCTCTCTCTCTCTCTCTCTCTCTCTCTCTCTCTCTCTCTCTCTCTCTCTCTCTCTCTCTCTTATTTAAATTTTCACCTATCGAACTCTTTGCTTAATATTTTCAAAGTTTAATGTTTAATTATGTATCATCACATAAAGCATGTTTTACATTATTCAGTCAGCAGCGTATTCAAAAATCCCCCCAACCTGGATTGGAACGGTGCTTGGGCTGCTGCTACACCACTTTTCACAGGAAGTACAATTTCCAATACATTCCGCTCGAAGTTGCCTAAAACAAATTTTAGTTATATTACTCAGGATTTTTTGCAAATAGTCCGAAAAGTAGCACCAGTAGACGGGGCCTAAATTTCATTGTCATGGTTCATACTAGTGTGAACAACATAAGTTCAAAAGAGACGGGCCATTTATATTGCTTGAACTCGAAATAAAAAAGAAAATAATAATTATTTGAAAATAATTTTCTTATAATGTTGTTTACAACACAGGTCAAACGTTTTATCGTAGCAGTTTTAGCTATTGCAATATAAACTTAGGATTGTATTTTTTTTAAATTGGGGTTCTAGGATTAGTTGAGTGCGTAATGTTGGCGTGAGCAGAGGAACGAATAATTACAACTCTGGATCACAGAGGTATTGAAATCTGTAAAGTAATGTTTGGGTCGGCTGGATGAATCGATTTGAATACAGACTCGGACATATAAGCCCTGATGCAATTTTAAAACAAAAGGTCTATCTCTCTCAAAGATAGGTTGATTTAGAAAGCTGATTGACAGATAGCAGTCGATAGGTATGTCAGCAATAACTTACTTTAATGACATTAATATATCCTGGTTGGAAACTTCTGAAGTCGGTAGAGTTACATCCATTTATAATCCTCTTTGGTGTTTATTGACTGACTGACCTTTCGAATCAGCCTCCAGAATGGCAACCTTGCTTTTATACATTTTTGTTCCCATTGGAAAACTTGATATTTCATAAATTTTGAACCCTGTGCCCATACAAAGTAATTATTTTCTACTTACGTAATCAAAGGACATAAAGAAAACAAATACATAGTTATCTGGGTCAGCTCTGTCGTGCTGAGATCTTGAGGTATGATTTTTTGCCATGTCCTTCTTAAGCCATGATCAGCGGAAATGTTAAAAAAAGTTCAAGTTACATGAATACAAGAAGTCTTCAGTTTTTCGGAGGAAGTATTGATATTGTTTTAACTTTGACAACTCTGTGACATAATTAATAATACCTTGAAAACTGCTTTCGTCCGTACACCTCAAGAGCTTGGCAGTCGCACACCGCCTAATCAATCTAGTCTCTAGAAAGTAGATGTGCTCGGTATTACCGGTATACCGTTTTATCGCGGTATTTGTTTCCGGTGGTACAGACCACGGTACATTTTCATTGTACCTGTACGTCAGAAGTGTCCGTCAGTAAGGAATGTACGGAAACTCCTGAGGATTGATTTTACGAGTTTATTGATATTAACAGCGTGTTTTCATTATTCATGACAAGATAATTACAAAATAATCTTTTTGTTACAAAACGGTTGTATCTGTGACAAAGATGAATATTATAAACATAATTATATTTACGATCCTTTAATCATATGTTTGACACAAATCATGTATGCCAACACTGTGTCCAAATGCAATTTTGTGAAACATCTTCTGGCCGAATCCAACTTTCGGAAATATTACCCGTCTGCCAAACAAAAAATAACAAATATCATGTTTTAGTTACTTACTATCGTATGGGAATGTGCTCAGCATATGTCCTTTGTAAGACTGCGAATCATCCTACGATGTTCAGAAGCCCACTTACTTCCTGTCTGAACTTTATGTAATTTCCCAAGTCAACAAAATATCTTCTCTTTGTTGAGTGTGTTTTATGTTTATAGGCCCTCTCTGAATAATATCGTACACTGGTGTTGGCACTCACTCAAAGTTTTCCCTGCCTATTATATCTTAAGTATACCTAGAAAATTGTAGGCTTCAGCATCAACTCTTCCTATTTTATCAATAAGCTCCCTAATGTCAGCAGGATGTGTTTCACAATATCAGCTATAGTGTAAGTTTAATCACCCCCACCCACCCACCCCCCTTTAGCTACAGCTTTTCGATTACAATTTATACAAAAATTAGCATACACATAGCAAATTCATCTACGATAAGGTACTTGCCATTTAATCTAAGGAGGGGGAACTATGAGTTTCTTTTGAGCTGAAGTATTTTCTTTTCTTTCGCGTAAAGAAAATTAATATTATTTATGAATCATATCATGGATACAAAAATGGTGCTATTTTACTATAAATCTGAGCAATATATTTTTCCAGCTACATACGGAAATTAAACGAAAAAGACAGGTCATTGTCCCTTAACATTAAATTGATGGTCCTTAATATAATTGTGGTATTCTGTCGTACGTATCACGGCACAATGAAAAATACCGCGGTACAAAATATTTCGTGGTACCCACCTCTACTAGAAAATATACAACCGTCTCTACTGGTGAACTGTCGCGTTTTCTTGCTTCAAAACGATTGCAGAAGTACGAGAGAAGGAGAAGAAGCAAGGAGGGTTTTACGTTTTTCCCCTCGTGCATCATCAATCCAGCAAACATTTCAACTTATCAAACGGAATGTAGTAAGTTCTCTTTTTCTATACATCAGAGCAAGAATAATTTTTCAAGCTAACGGAGGGCAGAAATTCTGTCCCCTCTCCCAAAAATCACAGGAACCGCCCCCCTCCCTTGATGGAAAAAAGCGTATTGCTTTCTGTCAAACCATTTTAGTGTCAAAGTCCGACGACGATTGTCATCGATCGACCTAATAGGATCGAGAGTTGCACTAATATGGGTTCTGTTAAACGTACGAAAAAAAACGGATGGAGGCAGCAGACCAGCTTGGCTGAGATGTAAAAAATGTTGCTGATCGGAAGAAGAGAAGGCCGATAGTAGTCAAATGCTATAAATATTATCAACAAGAGAAGATTCGCAATGCAGCGTGTAATAGTTTGAATTTTGTAAGATGTTATCGCAACACATAACTGAGTGAATGTTGAACGGTCATCGTCACACATAGCCTATTAAACTGATGAATGTATCGAGGTATCGTGTGAAATCGCTAGACTGCGGTGGATATAATATCTCTGTTTGGGACGTGGCAGATTTTTAATTAGGGTCCATTCGATAAGGGTCAGACAGATGATCGAAGCAAGGTGAATTTGGGGATAAGGACCTGAAAAATGATACAGTTGAAATGATGCAGTGACAATGTTTGTACTAGTTGAAATAAGTGTCATAAAATGAAATTTTCCAGAAATCCCTTCATTAAGAAAGCGTGGAGATATGAGGAGTTACTCAAACCTGGATAGGCGTGAGTTAATTTTCGGCGGTTTGATAAATTTAATCCTGATTGGCTATGCTAAATAAGGTGTGGTTGTGTTTCCCAGTTGAGCATTAATGTTTTAAGTATTATCCCTATTCCATGTTTTCTGCGGAATGGGAAGGTCTTGACTGTGAGATTAGTAGAAAGTACTTTATCGTTAAAGTTTTCCAAGGGGCGGGTGTATGGAAATTAAAAGTACAGAGAGAATATGCTACGATAGGAGCGAGAGGGTCTCGAAAGCACAAATCAAATAGTTCAATATACGCCCCCATCAAGTGGGCAAAGAAGGAGACAACCAAATTACTGCTGATGACCCGAAAGAGGCTGCACAGAGAGAGAGAGAGAGAGAGAGAGAGAGAGAGAGAGAGAGAGAGAGAGAGAGAGAGAGAGAGAGAGAGAGGAGGTGGAGGATAAGGATTATATCGATTCTTGCCTGTCATCAACGTTGTATTTGTAGGGAAATGATTTCATGATGAAAATTGTCTTATCGGATTAAACAGAACTGCTAACTGCATTTTTTAAAATAAATTTGGCAATTATTTCTACGAAAAGTGTATCCTTCAAATGTCGTGTTCAATTTCATTTTGTTTATTTAATTGATTGAATTGGTATAATTCTGCATACGGGAGCTCCTGTTGTTCTATTCTATATCTCTGCTTAGATCTCTGTTAATTCCATTCATTAATGTCTTACTCTATTTTATGATTTACCCCATCCGGGAAATAACACCGTGGTCAACCATCCTTTAGATAACGATAATCAACCAAACCACTTCGTAACAAGCGTATTTGGTGAAAATAAAATCTAGGAGAGACAATTTAGAGTTCTTGAAGAGTGTTCGGTTGATGCTGTGAAAAAGAAGAAAAGGCTTTTCGAAATAATGGATATGGGACACAGAATAAAATTAATCAGACTTTAAATTGACGGTCACCTGTATTAACCCTCGGAGTGGGGATGCCTACATGATAAGATTTACATTCTATCTTTGAATGTTTATGGATCAAATAGAAAGTTATGTGAGCAGGACATTTTGAATTGCGTATTGGATTCTGACATTTTACTTTTGAGTGAAACCTAGGTAAAACCTAATGATCAATATGATTTGAATAAAAATGGTTTTGTGAGTGATCGCGTAAATGCTAGAAAATCACAAAAAGGGTTGGGAGAGATTCAGTGTCGGGGGGATTTCGTTGAATAAAAATCATTGTTGCATGATAAAGTATCCATTGTCGAAGAATCGAAATATGGCTACTTGTGGTTTCAGCTCAGTCAAAGTCTGTTCGAACTGGATGACGATATATTAATTATAGAGAGAAAATGTCTAATGGCTCAATCATTTCCTAGAGTCCTTTCATCATATTTAGACCGCGAGGTCCAACAGTTTACGATTGTTAACTACTCTTAAACGTAAACCGATGAAGGCCAGGAGGTCATAGCTCGTGGCGGATATTCAGTTGACAGATAATTCCTCTTTCCTTAAGTATATTCGAACGGGTAAAAGAATATATCTTTAATCCGACGGAGTGAGACATCGTATGTTGGATTTGTGGTAACGATACTGTTTATTGATTGAAGCCTGTTTAACAGCATATAATAAAAAAGACTATGGCACGCTAACCAATTTGTCACCGCGCCTTTCTAGGCAACTATAATGTACACATGTATCCAGCATAGGGATGTTTAAGTGCAATCTATCATGTATGCCACTGTATTAAAACAAATAGTTTTGTTTCGTGCGTCATGCTAAATTTAGCTCATTTCTAAAGGGATATCCCGATTATGGGTCCAGGGTGGCCGAGTGGCCGAATGACCTAAAGCCTCCCCTTTACCCATCACTGCCGTCTCACCTATGTCCGTGAGAGTTCGAGTCTCAGGCTCGGCCAGTGTGTAAGTGAGAAAACTTGCCAGTTGCTTCTCATGGAGTAGGACGTTCCTAACGGTGTTTTTCCCCGGGTTCTTCCTCCACCAGGTATATAGATCGCCATGAATAACCTATCGTGCATGGAATAATGGCATTAAACCCAAAACAACAACACCCAGATTAAGACGAACACCCGTAAATATCCCCAAAGTTATACCCTAGTTAGAAATTTTAAGTTTTGCTTATAAACCTCAAGCTGAATAAATTGCCAATATAATATTCAGATGTAAGTTTGTTCCTGAACCTACTTCGTTAGGTCTAGTTTGATATGAAGCCACATAAGAGCGTTAATTCCCTCGAGTCACTTGCACAAGATAGTCTGATTAGTCTAGACAGTGTCATTGCCATCGCTGTTCTTAAAAAAAACAAACAGTGCAGGTTATAAGCCTGGACGTACAACAACACCCTAATTGTATATTCCATAGATGAACCCCAATCAGTACCAAAATGACCTATAGTAATCATTGCAACGAAGTAATAGTCATACTATTGACTAATTATTTTTACTATCTATCTATAAATACGTTGACGCAGTCACACTTGACTATTAAGCAACGGGTGGTGCGTGGTCAAAGATAAAGTAAAGACGGAAGTGATAGGACAGTCAGAAGAGTAATGATAGGAAAGGCAGAAATAAGTCAAAGAGCGACAGTGTACATTTTCGTCCCTTTATACTCAGACCAATCCGGCTACCGTAGCGGCCATGAGATAAGGAATATCAACCGGCATCACTAGGTTTTACTTGTAGCTGACTAGTTCATTAGAATATGATTTTGGAAAGCTCCTGCTTGTGAGATACCAAGTCAGGAGTTTCTGGAATTATTGATGGTAATTTGTTCCAAGTCTATTGTACAGGGGAAGAAGCTGAACTTGAAACAATTTGTCGATGCTGACTTTAATTGGAACTTTTTCCTGTGGTTTGCCCCAATTCGGCTATACGCCAGAGTCAGGTATTTGTCCGCTTTTATGTCCACTAGCTTGTTTGCAATCTTGTACAACATGGTCAACTGGGCCTTGATTCGCCTGGATTCAAAGGATTCCCACTGAAGATGGTTCAACATTGCACTGACACTGCTATTGTTACGATATTTATTTGTGGTGAATCTAGCAGCTCTCCTCTGAACCATCTCTATCTTATTTATTAGATCTTTATTATGTGGGTTCCACACAGTCGAGCAATACTCAAGACCTGGTCGAACCAGAGTGAAATATGCTGCACGTTTTACTTCTTCATTGTTGATTTGAAGGTTGCGACGCAGGAAACCAAGGTTACTGTTCCTCTTTTTTACTATCTTGTCTATGTGCCTTTTCCAAGAGAGATCTCAGGACAATTCAACCCCGAGATATTTTGTTGTCTGCTCATTGGTTAACTTGTGCCCCTTAAGAGTATATTCAGACACGATTGGTGATTTCTTCCTGTAAACTCTTAGAATGCTGCATTTTTCTGGGTGGAACGACATACTCCAAGTTCTTTCTCATAGGGCCAGCTGGTTCAGGTCTTCTTGAAGGATCCCACAGTCCTTGCAGGCATTTATTTCCCGGTAGACTATACAGTCATCTGCAAAAAGTCTTGTGTTGGATTTGACACTCGCAGGTAGATAATTTATGAACACCAGAAAGAGGATGGGACCCAAAACACTCCCTTGAAGTACCCCACTAACAACCGGTGCTGGGTCTGATGTTGCTCCATCTACTATAACTCTCTGCGATCTGTCTGTCAGGAAATCTCTGATCCATTTCTGGGTATTACCCATGATGCCATAGTGGTCCAACTTACTGAGGAGTCTTTCATGGGGGACACGATCGAAAGCCTTACTGAAGTCAAAGATAGCAAGGTCATACTGCTTCCTTCTTTCTAAGGATTTGGCGAGCACATCCACTAGGGTTATGAGCTGTGTTTCACAGCTTTGTCTGGCACGGAAACCATGCCGGCAGTCTGTTAGAATGTTGAAGTGATCTAGATGTTGCATCATGTTGCTGACTATGATGTCTTCAAGCAGTTTGCAGCAGATACATGTAAGGGAGACAGGTCTATAATTGCTGGCCTTGAATCTTTCTCCATTTTTGAAGATAGCTATAACGTTTGCTGTTTTCCACACATCAGGGACATAACCTGTTGAGAGGCACTTCTCGTAAATATAACTCAAGTATGGTGCATACTCTTTTGCTAGATCTTTCAGGATCCTTGCAGGAATCATGTCTGGTCCTGTGGCCTTCTGTGGGTTAATTTTCCGCAACAAGCTATATATACCTTCTTCAGTAACTTGGATGTCAGGCAATGGTGGGTACCGATCTCCATGTAGGCTTGGTAGATCACTCTTATCCTCTTGTAAAGACTGACTGGTATTGACGATTCAGTATGTTAGCTTTGTCAGATGCCTCTGAATGTAGTTTCCCGTGTTCCTTGAGTGATGCCACACCACAGTTGTCTCTACATAAGGACTTAATGTAGTTCCAAAATCTCTTCTGCTTGTTTTGTTGTTGTTCTTGATTTGGATTACCAACTTCTATCAAGTTTTCAAATATATCTCCAATAGGCCTTGTGATCTTGCTTTTGCTTATTTGTATAGTTTCCAATCTCTTGTTCTTCCTGTTGTTTTCTGTCTTGCAAACAATTTGTTCCGTCTTCTTTGTTGGGCTCTGATGGATTTGTCTATCCAAGGATTGTTTGTTTTGTTTCCAGATAAGGTCTTACATGGTATAAATTTATCAATTAACCGTTGGATGTTCTCCTTAAATATTTTCCATGTGTTATTTGCAGAAAGGTTATCTGCTTCACTTATGATGATTCTTGTGATGACTTCGATTCTTCACGTATTTGGCCATAGCCTGCATTCCTGTATTGGAAAATTTTACGAGCTGCTTTCGTCACTTTCATTTGTTATAGACTGCTTCATGGTCAGCAATTCCTGGTATGAGATTCTTGTAAGGCTTGAGTGAAGATGATCTAGTTAGTTTATTTCGGTTCAGGATGGAGGTTTGTAGAAGGTACCAAAGTATATGTCTGATGCCCCTTTAACCTTGATTTGGGCCCAAGTTATTATCTGCCTTAAAGGAGACCAGAAATCAATGGAAATATAGAATAATAATAAAAGCACTATAGAGGAAAACCGTATTCTGAAGTATCATCTGCGACCGTAATCCCAATATTTAAATATTAGCATATCTTCAAGGCACTGAATTTCCGTGACCTCGTATACAAAATTTCTGCGCTTATACGGTTACTTCGTGATGTGACGTCATAGTAGCGACTCCAACATCCAGCGTAAAAGACAATGCCGTTTTGAGTTGCTTTAGGGTGTAATGGCACATTAAGTAATGGCTGTGGACAATTTTCTTCCCTTTTCCAAAAGATAAAGACGTAAAGAAAGTATGGATACATTATTGCAAGCGAGTCGATTTCAAACACCATACAGCACTCTATGCTGATTACATTTCTCAAAGGAATGTTACGAGAGGGATCCTGAAAAAATGGCCGCTCTAGGATACGCAAATGCTAGGCCTAGACTAAAAGTAGGGGCTGTTTCATACATACCATTGAATATTTTAAATCCTGGGAAAAGTATTAAATGTGTGAGTTACGAAAATAGGCAGAAGGCTGTGTAAGTGACCACAAATTGCAACAATCAATTCACAGATCTTTTATCTACACCAGCAGTGCTAAAAAAAAATTGATAGCCCGGCACCCGGGGTTCCTCTAATTTTAGTTTGGGCCCATCCTGTATTCAAAGAGAGGTGCCCTTCGGTCTTGTCGAAAAAAAATTGTTTACCTGAGGAAATGAGTAAATGTATTTTCAAGATGTTGACATACATGCCATAACACGGCACAATCTAAATCAAATCACCGCTGTCCTAGGTGAAATTGAGAGTTGATTTTAATGAAATGGAAGCTTTGCTAAAAATAAGATTCTAAACCCCTGGCACGGTATGTTTCGAGAAAACATAATTTTCAGTAATCTTAAAAAAAAAATTTAAAAAATGTTAAAACAACAACAACAAAAAAATTAAAAACTTTCAGCCTATGCCGGTTACATGTAGCAAGTATAAATCTGTAGTGATTGGAACTGATATAAAACTATCCCTTGGGCAGTTTAAATAGCGATTAAAAGAAAAGAGGTCAGGGTATAAAATCAAAGTTTCACATTAACTGGCTCACAATAGAAATGGGGGAGGGGCGACAGTTGACCCCACCCCCATTCCCCAATGTGCGAGCGCTCAAGGGACGCGCCATTTCTCCCTGTGATATGCCTTATAATCCCCCAGGACAAGCCCGTTTTTTATATTCTGGTCAGCTGTCGCTAAAATGCAAAATAGCTAAAGTTTTGACTTAAGTACACAAGCAGTAAAGCCAGTGTGACTAATTAACAGCTAATCCTTATCCTTGTATTTATCTTGTGAAAAGGACTGCCGTTCGGACCATATTCGACAGTGTGTGTTTGTAAGCACCAGTAATTGATTGGCAAATAAACGATGCCCTATTTTGATGCAACTTACGACGCCTATAGGACTTCATTTTGACAGTTAAAATCTGCAATCACAAGTTACCGTACATGTGGCAACTGTTTTTGCCGTTTTATGTCCCACCTTATTTCCTTAGGTTTAAGTCTTAAGGCATGTAACACTGTTTACTGAATGAACATATTTGTTCTGAATTAGTTTTTTTATGGGGGGGGGGCACATATACTGCATGGTATATTTTATTTTATTCCTTCTTTTAATTTAATCATGGTAATTAAACTGTACAAATACGGTGGAGGAATGTCAGGTGTTAACTGGCCGAGTTTCTTTGGCGGAAATGGAGATGCGATGTTGTTTGCAGAGAAAATTACACAGCATTCACAGTGATTATTCATGGGATTTAAGCTAATTGGTGACAATTTTATTTTTGTATTTATTTTTACTATAGTATTGTTGTAGTGGTTTTAAAAAAAATCGGAAATTTACGTGAATAATGTCTAATCTTAACATTCTATTTATTGAAGAAAAGAACTGTCGTGTGATATTAACTATTTCGTCCAGTGCCGGATTTAGACATAGCGAGGCCCTAAGCTACGGGAAGCTGTAGAGGCCCTATTTGGTATAAAATAAATTTGAGAGACCCCTTCAGACTGTGAGGCCCTAAGCTGTAGCTTGTTTAGCTTATGCCTAAATCCGGCACTGATTTCATCACTATAATATTCACAAGTGATAAAATAGAATATGGCATCTGTGGATTGAATATGTTATATCTATTAATTTATGTATGGTTTGGTGTTGTTTTTTTCTTTCTGAGAAATGAAATTGACTGACATAATGTAATAATCGGGAGCTCTCTGCAAAAAATCGGGAGATATTACTAGATCGGGAGGTAGGTGTGGAAATACCCTCCAAATCGGAGTTTTTTCTCCCGGTTTGAGAGTTGGCAGGTATGAACTGTCCGGTCTTGTGGAATTTCAGTCAGAGCTTGTAAGTTCATTCAAGTCACCAGCCCGGGGCCTATGCCTAAATAAAATTTTCTTTGAGCACTGACCAGTACAGTACATAAACTATTATACCAGACATGTATATATTATCAGATTTGTCAATACGCTAACTGTAGCCTGCATGTAAAATAAACTGTAATTGAACCATAAGAAGGAAGCTTCTTAATGTTTAAATTAATTACTTATGAATTCTGCTTTGCAGATTTATTTTTGGGGGTTTTTTTTGGAAAAACTAAGGCTTAAGTTACGACCGATGAAATCCGTTCTCAATGCCTTTTACACCTCTCCGGTAATGAATATTGTTTCACACACAAGTAGGTACCCGTTCTAGTCTCTTCGCCCAGAATTCAGTAGTATCTCTCAATGTTTCAGTGTTGGATGTATATTTTCAAAATATTAGTCCTTAGGTGGTGTGTTAGGGGTAGGTAATGAATATGTCATTTACATATAATACGACTGAATCTCATCCTTCTTAAACGAATTTATTGTACTGTGGTAAATTTTTAATTTTTACATTGGGCACCATCACTTAATCCTTATCACATTTTTGCACAGCACACAATGTATACGTATTTATTTTAAAATTACATTGCTTTTTTAATAAATTCTTAACACACAGTTCAACAGATATAATTATGAGCATCTCTCGGAAACAGATCCAACTTTTTAATGTGCAACCCAAATCTGGTCTCCTGTCTATCTCGCTCGCCATGTTTCTGTTTCTATTCGAGGACTGGCTAGTATTGCGTCACGGGACAACGTGATCTGTCGTCTCATCGAAACTCGGAAAAACTCGGCAATTTATGGAATCGTGGTATCTTCCGCACAATATAATCACAACCCGCCTACGATATGTAATTTATAAACATTACAGTCGAATTAAAATTTGTAGAGAAATACATACATAAAAGGAAAAATTTTATTTCTGGTCTCCTTTAAGTTCTTCTGGCTCGCAGCTGGAATACTGGTCTGATACTAGAACAAATACACCACTCCCCATGGGATCCCTCTGACGATCTTTGCGGTAGGACCTGAAATTTGCTGGGAATACTTCAGATGAATTTATGTTGCTGTCTAGCAATGATTCCGTACCAATAACAATGGTGGCTTTGGTAGAGGAGATCACATTGCTTAGTAGTCCCTTCTTTCCAGGCCCCTTTATAGATTGACAATTAAATACTAGGATTCTCATGGGCAATTTATTCTAATTCCAGTGGAACCATGTGTTGTAGTGGTGCTTCTCCGCTTGTGTGGAGATGAAGTAGCAGCTGGGTTGTTAAAACGTATCTCACTGTCTGCTTGGGTACTGTCACTAAGGCATTGGTAACTGTTACTGGTATCGAAGATAAAAGTGTCAAATATTCCAGTGGAGAAGTTTGGCAAACCACACTGAATACATTCCCAGCTTACATTGTGGAGGGTTTTGAACACGGCATATGGCTTACCCATACACTCATGATGATACCATACTTCGCATGAGTCACAGCACACAGAAGGTGTTGTCCATTTACAGGCTTTGTTGCAGACCCCACAAGGAAACTTGTTGGTTCTTGGGCCCGGATTTGATTCTGGTGCATATGATTCAGCTAACAAAAGGCTACATAGATAGAGGAGAACGAGTTTGTTCCTACAGACTGGTCCTTTTACCTTCGACATTGTTATTTTTAGAATGGTAATAAGGTGGGTGGAGAGCGATAATTTTGGACGATCCCTAATCAGTACTGGTTGTGTATTATTATTGTCATCTGCTGGGAACGTCAGGTTAAATATTTTGCGTATGATGAGTGTAAGGGTGATAAAAGACAAGCTAATGGGGTGTAACATATTTTAACTTATGATATCTATCAAGTCCACAAAAAAAAAAAAGAAAACGGATGTTTACCATTTAGGGTTGCATTGTGGGATTTGCTGGTGAGTAATCAGCGTTGAATTCATAACAGACAGTTGATTACTGTTTAACGTGTGAAATAATACTTCTTACTAACTCTAGCCTTAATCCTTGAGTAACATATTATTTTTCCAAAACTTCTTGGACACACTTGTTTTTGCCCTCAATGTGTTGCAACGGCTATCGAAAAGAACTACACATCCTTTGTGTTACCTTCATGCATACTTGGCAATCACAGGATAACCGCATGAGTCATTATATACATATTTATGTAGTAATAAACCCACTGTTGTTCACAATTTACCAACCTGCGTGCTATTTAAACCTAGTTAAAAATTCACCACATTGGTCACTGGTTCCCATTGGAATGTCTGAGAGACCTTCTCAGTAATAATCTATATGTAGATAGTTTCATAGGCGGTATGACTTCCTACATTACTGTGTTTTGTAGCCGGTTTCTATACATTAAATTAAGTACCCAGCAGGGGTGGTGGTGATGAAATTAAACTATTATGGAGAAAGATGACCAGTGGCATAACGATTCGGAAATATGCGGCTGTTTATATTAATGTATCCCTAAACTCAAAAGGACGATACGTTCTCAAAGCAAAGAAAAACGTTCGAAAGAAAACAAAATAGCAGTTATTACGGCTCTTAAAATCAATTTTGGATCATCTTTCGTTTCCCACAGAAAAAGAAAGAATTACAAGAGCAACCAAAATTATCTTCATTTGAAAATCTGGGTCTTAAATATAAAGGTAAATGTCCCTCATTGCTTGATTTGTTTATATCAAAGTTTAAGAGGTAGAAACTAATGTATTATTGGTCTGAATGTGTGAAAGCTAAGTCTACACTTAAAGAAAACGTTGTCAATTTAATGGCCTGTCTGTTACAAGGAAACATTGCCAGTTTAACGGCTTGCCTGTTTCAAGCAAACGTTGACTGTTTAATAGCTTTCCTGTTATAAGCAAACGTTGACGGTTTATTGGCTTGCCTGTTACAAGCAAGCGTTGACAGTTTAATGGCTGCCTGTTATAACCAAATGTTGTCAGTTTAATGGCCTGTCTGTAGCATCCAAACATTGTCAGGTTAAAGACATACCTGTTCCAACCAAACATTGGTCGTCAGCACCTGATTGACTTCGTCCTGAAAAAGAAGAAGAAAAAACATAAGAAAATTAAAATCAACACAAAACTGTTTTCCACTTTGTGATTAGCTCGAAATGACATCGGTTTAGTGTTACTGACTGATCTGTATTATTCTTGACGAAACTGTGACAGTTTTTTGAAGTTGTTTGAAACACATCTATCAAACTCTGAGTGTCAAAGACACATCTCCACCACTGTCCATTCTATAATGGCACAACTCCACCCATTTTTCCTGGACAAAGACACATCTTATCATCTTTCTCCTATATAAAGAATATACAAAGAATTGTTATGCCGTAATTCTCTCCCCCCATCATAAAATGTTCCTATTAGAGAGTTTTACAGCAATCTTTTCACTAAAAAGCTGCAGCCTGGAGCCCTTTAGCGGCGATAGTTACATATGGAGCATTTGTAGTCCTAGTATACCTTCAGATTTCTAAATTCGTTACATTCATCGGAATTCGTGCCTCGCCATACTGATATAAATATAACTGGTTTTGAACAAATCTGGCTTGGGTAATGTAATCACGTACATGATATGGTGATAATTCGATAGCCAATTCTACCGTAGTTGCCGTAGCTTGGTAGTAGATATTGTGATCTCATTCAAGAGTAATCGAAGGTCCTTGTTTCGAGACCCAGTGGAGACGACGTTTTCACCATCTGTTACAGTAATAGTACATCACTCACATCACTGTCCTACATTGTACGCGTGAACATAAATTGCCTCTAATTGCATAATCCATAGATTAAGCCCAATCAGTACCACAATGACCAACAGGTCATGGACATATGCAATACTGCATATATGGAGCTGAAACGCATCAGCTCCATTCGAAATTTTCTTTCTGGTAATGCCAAGAAAACACTTGTGTGTATTCCTTAGTACTTTCCAGACTTGACTATTGCAATTCTGTTCAGTCTGGTTTGTCTCAATATCTACAACAGAAACTTCGCTCCAGAATCAAACACAAAATCTGTTCTCTATGCTACATTTCAGTGAATGCATCTAATAAAAAAACAAACATGAATGTCTGACATAACCCATGTGTTATTCTAGATACTTACTCTTCCGACACTCATACCCTCATTATTCCCACGATTAAAACAAGTCCCACGGACAACGTACGTTTGCGTACCATGGTCCAGCTACCTGGAACGAATTGCCTCTTGAACTTAGACACAATGATAATTGTGATCTCATTCGAGAGCGCTCTAAAACCTCACATATGTAGACTGCAAAAACAGACTTAAGACTTAACAATGTAATCTTATCTTAATTATTTCAGCACACATTTTTGTAATGTAACGATGTTTATGCTTTGCAGTCTATCTATCTATCTATCTATCTATCTATCTATCTATAT
This sequence comes from Megalonaias nervosa, assembly GCA_016617855.1. Classification (NCBI taxonomy): domain Eukaryota; kingdom Metazoa; phylum Mollusca; class Bivalvia; order Unionida; family Unionidae; genus Megalonaias; species Megalonaias nervosa. Next base: position 56,550 of record JAECUM010004098.1, on the reverse strand, counting down.
ATATATATATATATATATATATATATATATATATATATATATATACTATATATATATATATATCCATCCTGATATAATAACTAATATTGTAAAACGCGTAGTTTTTAAATATTAAGCGCTGTGCTAAGTCAGTATTATTATTTTATTATTATTAGTAGTAGTAGTACCATAGGTGTCATGACAGTGACCATGTTTTCATAAATAGCCTATCTGATATCTGCTCGCTATACAAAATGTGAATTTTTTAAGGAGTTCAAATTCGCAAGGATTAAAATCATATTTTCCGGAGTATGTGTGCCCTGCGGAAAGTTCTACATCGCATTTTGCGGTGGAGTTCCAACGTACAACGATCTGATGAGATTGATTTACGGTAGGGAGCGATTTATGGTGAAACAAAGATTTCAACAAACGATGTATGCAGGAAATGAATGCTATTTTAGTAAAACACGTAGTGTGTGTTTTCTTACTCTTAGCCTAGGAAACGTTTCGACCAAAGCCTGGTCATTTTGTATGGTAACACGGAAAGCATTTACTATATTGTTTTTATTAAGTTTTATTTTGTTAATCTCATAAAATCCCAACATTATAACAAAGCTGACGAAATGACGAACGTTGCGTCAGAGCAGGACAAATAGGAACATGAAACTGTACACGAACACTCCAAACTGCTAGTCGCTTAAAGCGGACAGGTCGCACATTCTGTTGAAATCTAGTAATTTATAGTCTACATCATAGGCGTTGCAAATTAAAAGGCTTAACAAATCATTTAACTGTGTTGTTCCTGTGGCTATATCCACTTGAATTACAATGTTGGTGATTACAAAAGACAGGGAGTGTTCTGGACAAAGTTAATCAAGTGTAGTTCGTCAAAGTTCATATAAGCAATAATTTAGCATCGTCTGTAGTGTGATAAAGAGATGAGTCATTTCATGTGGAATGTTGGTGCGTACGATGTTAGTAAGTGCTATGTCGTATGCAAGCTTTAGAAATGTTGTTATTGAATTTAAAAGATTGCAAAATAAATCATATTCACCGCTTTAAAGACCAAACCTCTATGTCAAATACGATATCAATGTCAAATATTTTTGGTAGAGTTATAAATTTACTGCTTCAAACAACATCTTCAGCTATTATATAAAAGACATATTTCAGTAAACTATCTGGTAATGACCATAACCTTTTAAAAGGATTGAAACTGCGAATTCTATACTTTTTGTAAAATAATGTAAATAACTATTTTGTGTAAATGGCACGTGAAATAAAAGTTTAGTTTTAACACCCAGTTCGACAATTACAAATTAGCAATTTAATTGAGAACTCATAACAACTTAAAGAATCCAGGAAAACGTATAACGTACACAATAAAAAAAATTACATGCTTTTCAGACAGTCATCCGAAATCGGTGAGAAGTGTTTGGTTTCCTTTCATTGATTTCTTTTTGCTTTTTCAAACATGAACAAATAACTAATTCATATGTCTACAATACAAATAACTAATCTCACCTCTGTCTGAGTGGGTTCGAGTCTCGGGTTCGGCCAATGTGGGTATGTGAGAAAGCTTGCCAGTAGCTTCTCGTGGGTCGGTGGTTCTTTCCAGGGTATTCCCGGGTTCTTCCTCCACCATTTATACTGGCCTCCATGTATAGCCTCTCTTGTGCTGAAAAATGGCGTTAAACCCAACAACAACAAATACCTAATCAAAATACATATTAGTCAGAAGTTTCATTAAAAAAATACAACCAAGATTCGACGATATTCAGAATGCAATCCCTTTGTTTTAATGATGCCGAATGGGTAACCAAGCTTCATTCCAGGAAAAAGTTCAGCAAAGGAATGCTCTTTTTCTGGTATTTTTTTGAAAAATTGTATTCATGTTTTCTTTAATGTGGCCTTCTTGAACAAGAATAGATTGGGGGCACAATGCGCAATAAGGCGCATTTAAAAAAAAAAACGGAACGTTTACTTAACAGTTCTAATGACGACTTTCATCATTATCATCACTGAATCTGCCTTGAAAAAAATTTCTTTTGAAACCTCTCACAAATAATTACTTTTTGCGGAGATATTGGGTTGGTTTTTCTTTTGAGCGTATTGATAGCTTGACTTATACAAATTTCCGTTTAAAATGGCGAGGTTGTTGTCGATTGAGGTTAAACCGATACATTTTATTGAAATGAAAACAGTGTTAAGTTCCGCAATATAGTTATATCGTCTTTTCGACACCAGTCGTTGTCCCCCATTATTCCCAAGCTTATACAATTTCTTTTATATCACTTAAATTCTATGTAATTTACTTACTACCACAGATTGAAATACCGTTATCTAGTAAAATTAGCAATTGCTTTTAGAAAGGGGATGTCTGACCTTAGGCTTAATTTACTGATCTATCTCTAGATTCAACGCAAAACTGTAAAGCGATTAGTTTGTGATAACGCAGGTTCTATTTTGTTTAAAAATTACATAAAAGTAACTGAACAAATAATCAATCAATGATCAATGATCAATGTCTTTCAGATGTAGCCTATATCGATATACTTGCTTACGTAGAAGAAAATATTCACCTACTCTTTTTCTTATCTGGCATCCTCTCATAAATTATCAATAATGGAGGCGCTCTACAGATATTATGAACTTGAAAGAGAGTGACAGGTGCAAAGGTGAAGTTGTCTGCATTTGCTGGAATACCTCTATGTTATAAAATCTCTTTTGATAATTTGCTTGTGGAAATGGAACTTCATCTAAGCACATAGCTAACCATAATGGTTTTTCCTATGTTCTTGAAGAATCAGCCTGAAGTAGTCTAAATTACACTAAATTTAGCATTTATTAAAATAGTGTAAACGAATTTTACCAGATTAGATAACACCAGTGTTATCGGCTCTTTTTGTACAGTCCACTACAGAAGTACAGGTAGTGAAAATGATCCAGCCTAGCTAGCAGTTTTATTTAACAGGTGCACAACTGAACTAAGACCGAGGTGTATACTCTATAACCCAATTAAGCCCATCAATCACACACCAAAATAAATGGAATTAAATGTTCTTTTAACAATGCCTGAGATATACAAGCTCTGCTTTAAATAGCCAGCATAACTAGTGAGGAAAACCTGGGAAATTCTTTTCTTTAAAAATCTAACCCTTTGCAAAGTACGAAACTGTAGAGTGCCACTTTAGTCGAAGAATTTATCAAAATCTTGTAAAATCTTAGGAATAAATATTAATACTCCATGTGCAATAACCGTTTAGTCGATGAACAGAAATGCAGATCTTTGTGGGTCTAATCCACCATACATGTCAAAGGAAGTAAAGGCATAAACATAGGATAACCTGACGGCATAAATATGGGATAATATACCATCCGGACCTGACGGCATAAACATAGGATAAATTACCTTCGAGACCTAACTGCATAAACCTAGGATAAATCACATCCCAGTGGAAAAAGCATAAATACAAGATAAATTACCTTCTTTATGAGGAAGGGAATCCAAATGAGAGTTTTAATGATCATGCCAATCTGATAATGATTCAGTATTAAAACTGGCGATATTTATAATCTGTAGGGAAATTTCTTTGTTTCAGTATGAAGTAAATTCATAATAATATTAAATTTGAATAGATGTCTGCGTCCATTCTTTTGATTAGTGGAATCATGTAGCACGTACGATCCCAGCCCTTTCATGACTTAGGTGAAACGTGTCTCATAACAACCTCCACACTTGACTCATAATAACCTACAAACTTGTCCCATAAAAACCTACAAACTTGTTCCATATAACCATGTAACCTACAAAACTTGTCTCACAATAACCCACAAATTTGTGTCATAATAACCTACAAACTTGCTGTGGAGGACTGTTATGGTTGGGGTGGGGCGCTTCCAATGTTTTATTTAAACTATTATAGAAGTCCCACCCAGGCTCTGTTTTGTTGGAAATTAAATTTAGTGAAAGATAAATGTAAAGCTCCGAGCCCTCAGTCAGCAATGCCGACGGTTAGATGGTCAAATATAGAAAAAGGTTGAAATTCAATGAATAACAATTTAATAACAATTCAATAATCAAATGACTCAAATTTCCAATTACACTCCTTCCGCTCGACCCTTTGATAAGCCTACTGGATCACTTGAATCGCAGTGTGAGATTGATTTCCACCTGTCCTTGTATTTCTACTCATCTGGTGTATCCTTTCTCTCTCTTATTTCTCCCACTTCCTTCTCCCCTTCTTCCTCAACTTTTCTCCAAATTCCTTCTCCTCCTCCTCGACTTTCTCCCGACTCCTTCCCTCCTCCACTTTCTCTAGATTTCTTCTCCTCACTTTATCTACCACGACTACTCTTCTGTCGACTACGACTGTCTCGACTACAGTGTCAATTCCGTCTCCAACTCTTGAAGACTCGTGACCCAATGGAACCCGAAGTTCTCTGTCCCCTAAAAAGATTCCTGTGAAAACACAAGGACGGTACAATCTTCTTTCTTAGCCCTCTCAGCTCACACTACACACAGCCTATCATCAGATAACGGCTATTAAATTTCTTCGGTCACGCCTTCGTTCACATCGAGATACCCATACGTTCTTGCACGGTAAAACAAACGTCATAATACAGCACGGTATCAATTACTTCTTATACATACATCAATAAATTCCGTCACATCAATATATATTCCTAATTCCGTTATATTAAACAATATCACAATAATCAGACTCATTTATTTACCTTACAATTCGTATAAAGTACGCAAATATTCAAATATCCATGCTCTGATACATTCATACGTCCATAGTAACTATTCTTACATACTTCAACCATTCCAATTCACAATTCAGGCATGTGTAAATTCTATCATAACGCATTGATAAATAGACGAGTTAACTACGAAGTAACCTAATAGCGAATTACAAAATTAATCTGACCACAAGCTAACAATCTACATAATTCCGCCTCGCATCTATTAATTCTCTACGTAAGCTCAATTCCATTTCTCAAATATGCATGTAAATGAAACACTACAAAAGTAATTCTACACACTAAACGATCCTAGTAATTAAGTATAAATACTACAAATAATTACAATTATGACGCCGTAATATTCTGCAAAAATCGAGCAAATAACTTACTTACCTTTTCGAAGCTTTGTCTTTCCTTAGAATAAACCTCTAAGTTTTGCCGCCAAATTACGAGTGGCTTCGTTCTCGGAGTAAACCCTATTGATAAGAAATCCCCCTAGGCGAATGCTATAGTTTCGCTTACACGTCTGAAGTATCATTTGGATTGGAATTGTAATCACACCATCTATCTCAGTTCCGATTGGAAATCGCTATGAACCGATTCAATCAAATTTAGCGGACAATGTCCCTCTCGCTGTCTCTCAACGTGGGGACGGAAGAGAACATGCCCCGCTCAACCCGCTGGCTTCCCTTTGATCTTTGGACTAAGTTTTAACACATAGGTGTGATAACTACAAGCCTTTATTTAGATGGTGCGATCTATCGCCTTTGCCTTTGTCTCCGGCGGTCATGTAACCTTGCGTAAGAGTTTAACACTAACCCACGGCAATCTTTAGACATCAAACACATGGCCGCGGTAATATTCCCAAGACAGGTAGATTATAGCTTATACATGACTTTATAGCTGGGGCTTAGCAAACATGACACTTGTGTCATAAATAATAACCTACAAACTTGTCCCATATAACCTAAAAACTTGTCTCATAATAACCTACAAACTTAACTCATAACTAATAACATATAAACTCGTCTCATGACGACCTACAAACCTGTCTCATAATAACCTATACACTTGTCTCATAATAATGGTAATAACATATACACATTGTCTATACATGCGTGTTTTGTTTAATAGGTTTAAGACGATACAAATGATCTGAAAAAGAAGAAATCCGTTTCAAGTTGTAGTGCCTGTAATGGTGGACAGTGGTGCATGTCCTTTGGATCCGTACGGGATGAAATAAGACGCTCCCGCCCCAACGGGTCTCCCAACTATGGGTAAAATAGTGTGATGATAGCACATCATCACTGGGCCGAAGTCGTCCTCGACGAAGTCAACGGCCAGGGCGGAATGGCTCCAAGATGAGCTCAACGACCATGTGCTCAGGGCCAGGGCGTGCCACATTATATCAGTGGATTTCGGCTGTGGTCATCCAGTCTGGAGAGGGATGGGCTCCGCCAGGCTGTATGTTGCCCTTGACACACCACATGAAGACAACTAACAATTCTTCCATACCGGATCGATCGCAGCCCGGGTCAACAATGACCGCGCCTCCTGCTGCACACCAGGACGGAGGTGACAAGTATGTTACTGGTGCCCCCACTACCAAGATCCGTGGGAGAGACAACATCATCATCGGTACATGGAACGTTAGAACACTGAGAGCTGTGGGAAAGTTGAAAGAACTTACACATGAGTTGGAGAGGTACAACTGGAACATTATTGGTCTCTGCGAAGTGAGCTGAAAAAACATTGGCGAAATAACAACAGATGAAGGGCATAAGCTCTACTTCAGCGGAAGAGGGGACAAACACAGTCATGGCGCTGGATTTCTTGTCCACAAGGGCATTGTGAACAGCATTATGGGTTGCTGCCCAGTCTCAAGCAGGCTCATTACCATCCGCCTGAGGGCGACTCCCTTCAACATCACAATCATACAGGCCTATGCACCCACATCTGACTATGATGACATCGAACTGGAGAATTTTTATAACCAACTGCAAGATGTCATTGACAACTCACCCAAGAAGGACATCCTATTTGTACAAGAAGACTGGAATGCAAAGGTGGGAGTTGATTCCCAAACAAACTGGCAAAGCACCCGTGGACCCTTCTGCAATGCAGAAACAAATAAAAGAGGACTCCGGCTCTTGGAATTTGCTGCCTACAACAATCTTGTGCTAGCCAACACATTCGGCCCTCACAAAGCATCTAGAAGATGGACCTGGCACAGTCCAGATGGACAGCATCACAACCAGATTGACTACATCTTGGTGAAAAAGGATTCTGCACAGGGCTGAATATCACCAGAACACAAAGTTTTCCAGAAGCAGATATTGGAAATGATCATTATTTATTAATGACGTTTCGCCTCCAAATGAAAATGATGAAAGAGACTCACCAACCAAGAATCAGATTTGACCTTGAAAAATTGAAAGATCCAAAAGTCACAGAAGCCTTCCAAGCAATGATAGGTGGCAAATTTGCACCTTTGATAACCCTGGACTGCCAAGACACCGACCTAGAGTCCTTAACAACCACATTCAACACAGCTGTGACTAGCACAGCTAGCGAGATCATTGGCAAATATCGTCGAACAAAGAAACCTTGGTCACGACAGATGTCCTTGACGTATGCGACAAAAGAAGAGAACTGAAAAAGGGAAAAAGAGATAATGAAGGAGCTTGAAAATACAGAGAGATAAAGAACATGATCAGGAAAAGCATGAAAAAGGCAAAGGAATCCTGGATAGAAAGACAATGCTGCAAAATCGACGACAGCCTGAGTAGAAATGATAGCAAAATGGCATATCAGCTGGTGAAAGCTCTCACAACCCATAAACAAGGGAAAACTACCACAATCCAAGACAAATCAGGAAAATGCCTCACAGAAGATCAAGAGATCCTCAAGCGGTGGACAGAATACTACTCAGAATTCTATAATCATAAGACCCAAGGAGATCCAGCAGTACTAAATTGCCCTCAGGCAGAAGAAATTGATGACAACACCATTCTTCGTGAAGAAGTAGAAATTGCTGTTAGGTCACTAAAGAAAAGAAAGACCGCCGGCATTGACAACATATCAGCAGAGCTCATTCAAGCAGGAGGAGAAGAGATAGTCACAGTCCTAACAACAATCTGCAACAAGACATGGCAGACAGGAAAATGGCCAACCACATGGACTCAATCCTTGGTCATCGTACTCCCCAAGAAAGGAATCCTACAGCTGTGCCAAAACTACAGAACCATCAGTTTGATTAGTCACCCAAGCAAAGTCATGCTGAAGATAATTCTCAACAGACTAAAGCCTCAAGCAGAGAAAATTATTGTTGAAGAGCAGGCAGGCTTCTGAGCAGGAAGGAACACCACAGAATAAATCTTCAATCTTAGACTCCTTTGCGAGAAATACCTTCAGCACCAGCAGAATCTATAACAAGTCTTTATAGATTTCAAAAAGGCCTTTGATAGGATATGGCATGCAGCCTTATGGGCAACTATGAGGAAGTACAACATCAGCTCAAACCTGGTGCAGGTTGGTGAGCACCTCTATGACAAAGTCACCAGTGCTGTCCTCATCAATGACAGCAGAGGAGATGGTTTCGAACAACAGTTGGAGTCAGACAGGGATGTAGACTGTCACCTACACTCTTCAACATTTTCCTGGAAAGGATCGTGGAGGATGCCTTGCATGACCACAAGGGCACTGTCAGCATTGGAGGAAGAACAATCACAAATCTTTGCTTCGCAGATGATATTGATGGTTTAGCAGGAGATGAAAAAGAACTGGCTGACTTGGCTGAGCGCCTCGACACAACGTCCACCGGATACGGTATGGAGATTAGCGCCGAGAAAACCAAACTGATGACAAACAACACCAATGGCATCAGTGCAGAAACAAAGGTCAGTGGACAGAAGCTGGAAAGAGTCACAAGCTTTAAGTACTTGGGATCAATTATCACAGACGAGGGCTCCAAACCAGAACTACTTTGCAGGATTGCCCAGACAACAGCAACAATAACAAGGTTGAGACAATATGGAAAGATACCACCATTGCTTTTGGTTCCAAAATAAGGCTGATGCGCTCGATTGTCATATCTATCGTTCTGTATGCTTGTGAAACATGAACGCTCACATCAGATCTACAAAGAAGGATTCAAACCTTTGAAATGAGATGCTACCGCAAGATCTTGGGCATATCATATATTGACCATGTAACCAACGAAGAAGTCCACAACAGGATCCAAAGAGCCATCGGATCCTATGAAGACCTCTTGACCACTGTAAAATAGCGCAAACTGAAGTGGTACGGTCATGTCTCAAGATCATCTGGACTGGCAAAAACAATCTTGCAAGGCACTGTGCGAGGGTGCAGAAGAAGAGGCAGACAGAAAAAGAGGTGGGAAGACAACATTAAGGAGTGGACAGGCACAGGATTTGGAGATTCCCAAAGGGCAGTAGAGAATAGGGAAAGATGGAGAGAATAGGTTGCAAAGTCAACTGTGGTGCCCCAACTACCTCTTGGGTAAAGGGATTGATGATGATGATGATGATAATGCCTGTAAGTGTTCTTTTTTCTAGTGAAATATATGGATTCACATTTTTTAAATTCAAAGGACAAATGAAGCATAAATAAAGCACGAGCAACAATCAACGGACAATATAAATACGATAGGATTACATAACATTATTCAGGCCAGTGGGTGAGCAAGATTTCGACACAGTCTGAGAAAAGGAGCTGAAGCTGTCCGGCGAATTTGAAAATATTTTCAGTCATTCCGCCCTCGATGGAAGGAAAGCGTGAACAATACCCTGCTCTTTCACCGTCAGCGCATCTTCCACATAGCTTTGAGTAATTTCAATCCAAATGAGATTACTGGCACATAATTTTTTTAGACGTTTTTATTCTCTTAATAATTTGCATTTATCAAACAGATAGCATTGAAACAATAGTTATCTGGAGACAATTGTCTTTTTATTGAAATGTAATGTATACTTAATTTGCATTGTTGTTATTTCGGGTTTTTTTTTTAATTTTGTTTTATTTCATTGCATAATATTGGAATGCAACATTGTAGGTTGGATTTAACCTTGTCCAAAATTAAGTATATTTTCTACTTGACCTGAATATTTGATTTTTTATTATGTAAAGAACTAATACAGAGCTAAAATTTTCTCTGTGTGTATGGCTTTAGTATCAGAATCATTATTAATGTGATTAAATATATTCATTTGGATCTGGGTCTAAGTTATTGGAATTCCCCCAATTTACATGGTGTACCTGACATAACCCAGGTTATATATTGTGATTTTAGTAACAGACTTTCTAATAATAACTAACATTTTATTTTGTAAGCATTAAGAACTTTCTAGAAGGTTATTTTCCATTAGGTCATTTTTTTTTAAGAAACAAATTTAATTGTGACCTGATGTCAAGTGGAAGACTATATAATCTTGTTACTGGAAAGATTATTCATTCGTGCTTAAGATCTATCAGACTCGGTTTGTATTATTGTTGTGTACAGAACTGCATTTGCGCTGAAATTTATTTCTTCAGATTATTTAATTCAGCGATTATTTTCTCTAGAAATACAGAGTGCTCAAGATAATATAATATAATATTCTTTGACAGTGACATTCACTGCGATTTAATTCAAACCTGGAATTACATTACTGTGTTTCAACAAAAGACTGTTGGTACAACAACACACGATACAGGTCGCCAGAGGCACATCAACACCTTCAGCGTTGAGCGTAATTTGGATTTCCACGAAAGTTTATTCAGCACTTTATTTATTAAGACTTTTGTCTGTAATTCTAAGATTATTTTGGGATTTAATTCACAATACCGTAAGTTCTTCTTTGTCACATTTTTACTCTGTATTCTAGGGAAATAAATTATTTGTTGAATTTTACAAAGCTTGTTGCTTTTCACTCTTTTATGGTACTTATCTTAAGAGCACAGACTCGTAACAGTAGGAACTATCGATTTCTGTTTTTCACCTGTATGCCCAAACCCTTGATTCAATCAGACAATTTACGACCTTAGGATTTAAATGATAATAGCAATGAGTGATTACAGACGACAGTTCTGGTCTTTTCATCATTAGTCTCAAAGTTTAGACTGTTCAGACTTAACAAAACACTGTAGCCAATCCCAACAGAAGTGCATTTTCCTCTTACTTAACAAAACACCATAGCCAATCCCAACAGAAGTGCATCTTCCTCTGTAATGTTACTGCTTGTACCAAATTAGCATCATTTAAGACGGTTTCAAACTGTTAGACTTTGAATTGATTGGAACTCGGTAATTTTAAACGCTATTCAAGGCAAGAAAATTTAATCTGAATTCAATTACATTTTATCTGAATTTGCAGTAAAATCAAATTACATTTCAACGAGATTTTATTTGCTTATCTTAGTTTTGTGCATAAGGTAGATTCCTTTCGTCTAAAGTAGTACGTTTGCAATCCAATGTATGTAAGCCAAACAAATAGTCTTTTTGGGACAATGCCCAATTTTATCAGCCAAAGTATCTGAGCACAGTGGAAAGGACTATGGATTTTTGAAAATATTTTAAGATTTCATTTGCTAGCTGTTCTCTGGATTCTAAACCGTTACAAAACATGTCGGTACATCTAGTTATGTATATTTCCGATTTAAATATAGACATTATACCTTGGATTTGCTTTCAGTTTGCTTCTATAAATTAGCATATAATGTCAAGGGCAACGACGAGTATACAGTATATACTGTACATATTATGTTCACGTAAATCAACATATCCACTATACATACTATGTTCACCCTAATCAACATACCTACTTTATATCTCTCTCCGTATCTACTGTATGTATCTTGTAATGGAGGATATCCGATAATAAAATGCGAGTCAATCTTTAACATTCAAACAGATGACCCAAAATGGTATACGCGGCTAGATTACGTTCTTTTTCTTCTGTTTCGCATCATCAACCAAATAAAAGATATTCAACATAAACCGTTTTTACCCGCTTATAAGTCGAGACCAAATGTCAGCTGCAAAGACAAATTTGCCTTTGGAAAATGATAAGATTAAAGTTGAAATCAGTGTCAACTGTTCCAAAGATATGCTTCTTTGTATAATTTTATTTCTAAAGTTACCTTAAGCCTGGTTTGACACGATACTTAGAGTGAGCTATATTGTATAACATGTTGAAACAAATATCTTGACAATTATGAGGATAGTACAAAAATCTAGACTGGTAAAAACTCAACGATTTACGAGTCACCAGCAGCCTGCAGAGAACCATTTTATTCCGTGCATTGAAAAGTTACAAAAATCAGAATTGGTTGCCCCCCTTTAAACCTGAAGCACATGAAAACGAAAGAACCCGATTCAGACGTGTTTTTCACAGCTAGAGTATCCCAGACGTGCTCCGTGATGTTATCATCAGGAAACAATTCCAGTTTTGAGTCCAGGTCTGAATGGTTTCATAACATTTGCTAATATTTACTTTATTTCTGATATTTAAATTCTAAATCTTAAATTCGGTACCGTTTATGTATATCGGAAAACATTGTTAGTGTAGACCTGAATATCAAATGTAAGAACTCGTACTTATAATTTTATTATATATTTTGTTGTGAGATATTGAATGTATCAGTGGGATAAAATTTATATCGCCACAATGGAGATATCACTTACGGAACTGTTTCCTTTTCCCATTTAGGAAATATATAACCGTTTACGTAGGCTGTTCAAACTTATATGTCCATATTTAAGCCTATTGCATTTATCTTCTTCTTCCTCTGTTCTATTTTTTTTTCTCTCTCTCAGAATGAAAAGATCTTAAAATTTGTCAAGAATGTAGTAACTCATATATATATATATATATATGTGTGTGTGTGTGTGTGTGTGTGTGTGTGTGTGTGTGTGTAATCAATGAGGAGGTGCTATAAAAATTGACTCAAAGCGAACTCCAAACAATATGTATGCTTCAAGCCTAAACTTCATATAGAAATATTTTTCTCATCAATTAAGCAAATAGTCAGACACTGATGTCGCATAACCTGTTTCTCTATTCGATGTTCAGTGTCACAACAGAGTATCGTATACTTGTTATGCGACACAACAAAACATACAAGCTTTCAGCGAAAAACTCTTGATAAAATATTATAATTAAAGTGTATAAATAGCGATTTCAACTTCCAATACAATCACACACATGCTTGAAAACGATGGAGAAATTGATGATAGAGGAGAGTCAATAACAAACTGAAATTAATTGACAATCAAAATTTGGTTTTAGCGTCTCTTACTGACAGACTGTAAGGTTGCGAAGGACAAACAATTCCTTGTAATGTAAGACGAAAGAAAGAAGAAGGACTGAATATATGCAAGAATAAACTGTAATATGGAAGCGGATGGTTTTAGATTGAAAACAGCTGATCACGCAAAAAATATTTATTAGAACAACAAATACTTCATTAATGTTTTGTTTAAGAGTAGATATATAATATCTGGATTGATGCCAGATTGATTATTGAAGGTATGAAGACAGTTGTTTTTAATTAATTAAGGTAGCTTTCAATGAGCTAGTCTAGGTCTCATCCACTATCTGAGAAGTATTCGCTTTCATTTTCATTATTTACTAGTAAATTTATTTTACTATGTCTTAATTGTACGTTCATTTTCTGTATCACAATGTGAATCAAGAATCTTGTATTCATCCAACGTAGAATGAAATGACTGATAGCAGCAATTAACCAATTATCAAATCTACAGTTCTCTTCTCTAATTATAATTATGCGGCTTGGAAGATAGTTTAGAGAGTTTCATTTTTTCGTATATGTCATCCATAAAAGAAAAGATATGGAAGTACAGTTTCAAAACAGAAATATCAAGATTATAACTTTTTAACCTTGGTAAGGTATAACCAACTTTTGTACTCAGACATTAAGATCCCAAAACATTATGACAGTGAGATGTGCGACTTAACATTGGAGCAGCATGTTCAGTAAATTCTGTGGTTGTTTGAGTTCTTTTATGAAAATAAGCTGGAATAGCCTTATAATCTGAACTTTCAACATTCAGGAATGGCTGTAAAGTTTGATTCTGATTGAAGCAGTTGTACATGACCTGTCTGGATAGGGATATCGCCCCACCCCCGAAATTTGTTTTTAGAGACAAGCCACATGCTAACAAGGTTCACCAGCTGGTAAGAAATTTTCACATGTGAGCATCATTTCTCTTGACCATTTTAATACTCTTAGAATCGACAATGAATTAAAATCTATTTCAGTTTATTTATAAGATTACAGAAATTCCGATGAACGGATCTCAGCCGTGGAGCATGTTGTACGTGTCGGTAATGATATGGCCGCCTTACACTCAGATAGAATCAAAACAATGGCTTACAAATCAATCGACTTTGAAGTACGATAGAACATATATTTGGGTAGTTACCAGAAGCCGTAAACGGGGATTGTTTGGATGTGGTATGTCATTTGCTCGGCGACAAACTTGGTCTTAACCCAGACGCGATATGCGTAGACAGAGCCTACCGCATTAAAAAACGGCTGAGAAGTAGCAATAGAGATTGCAGCAGAAATGCTGACAGTCATTCTGTTAAAGTGAGACACAGACCAATGATAGCTGTGTTGCTGACAGTCGTTCTGTTAAAGTGAGACACAGACCAATGATAGCTGTGTTGCTGACAGTCGTTCTGTTAAAGTGAGACACAGACCAATGATAGCTGTGTTGCGAGACTATCAAGATGCTGAACTGATATCATCAAAATGCTTTCAAACTGAAGGCAGCCGAATTCGGCATTAGTCTATGTTAACCGCAAGAATTTGCAGATGCACGGAAATCGCTGTTAGCTAAGAATCTGAAAACCAATTGCCCCCAATCAAATATCACCACTCAGTTTTCGGTGAAATTAATCGTGGATGGTAAAACAAAGATGCTTTTCAAGATTGGTACCAAGTGAATAAATGCAGCAGACAGAGCAACATAGCGTGTCCCCTGGTCCTTTGTTAACTACCTGTGGCGAGAAAAAGTAGACAAGCGTACAAGTCTACTTTGTCGTGGAGATAAATTCTGAAATCAGTGACATTAGCGGTGACGGTGATTATGACAAACAAGTTGTTGCAATTTCTTAACCATAGACGTCCGATCTGAAGACTGCAGTGTGGAAGGTGATGCGGACATGCAGCAGATGACCCCACTAAATATCTTAGATGTAATAGGAAAGGATACCGGAACGATATTGTCGAATAAACCCGCAGAATCTGCAGATAAACCGCTAGAGACTTCAGAGGGTGGCAGACAAAAGCACGATATCGCTTTCTGATCCATAGTATTTCTTTAGTTTTTGAACACGCCTCCATAAAGAATTTCTATGGAATTTGTGACGTTGAATATGAGTAATGATTTTAAGCGTAATTTGATCACATGTGCCATAGTATTTTTAGATTTCGTTATGGTATAAAGTAAGGAAAAGATTTGACAGGAAATCTTGAAATATAAACACACTGGTTTCATGAATCAGCGTAAACAGGAAGAATGTTATCTCGTCACAGAAAACAAAATATAGGAACCACATGCAGTTTTATGCAATGTTTGTCATTAAGAGAATTATATGTTTGTTGATTTGTTTATTTAGTCTTGTGAACCACAGTAGTTCCTTACTGCATTAGAAATGAAAAAGACAGGGCATCTTCGCTAGCCAAGGTTCCGATATGATAACCCTATCTACACCTTGGCGGATCGAACAGATATATTTGTCTTTGTCCTAGCGACATCAATTGGATTTCATGAGTGGAGGTAATTGAATTAGAAAAGGATACTTTGTAAGTTTAACATCGAAAGTATGACTATGTACCAGAGGGAAGGCATTACAGGTTTATTTGAGTGAAAGGCACTTGTGCAAACATGGGCCAGGAGTGGAAAATTGCTTATTTGTCAGTCCATTCAAGTTGCGTACTCCCCTTGTCATGTAGGAACAGTGTTCAGACTGAATCATGTAAGAACAGTGTTCAAATTGATAAACTTAATTTTGATTGGATGCCGCATACAATGAAATTCATAGACCCGAAGCAAAGAAATATCTGATTGATACGCCAAGGTGTAGATAGCGTTATCATATCTGAATCTTGGCTAGCAAAAATGGGCATAGGAAAGATAATTTCACAAGATTGTTTTGAATATTTTACAAGCTGAACTTAAGTGTTGAACTCGCATCGCATCTGAAGTAATCGGAATTCAGGCCTACCATGTAACAAGCCCATATTGCTGTCCACATTGTCCAACCTGTATGGATTCAAGAATTTAATATAACAAATGGCCAATTTAAATACTGAAGTCTGTGTGTAATAATGTTAGAAAGAATTGCCTTGTGACGAGGATCAACACAAGTTGTGCCCGATTCTGATTGACGAGAATGACTGGAACCAGCTAGTTGATCCGTATGAATCATTACATTTTAGTAGGAAAAGAGAGCATGTATAAAACACGCTAAGAATAGCAACATCATTGATTAAATTAATTATCTGCGACCGTTCATTTCCTTACGTTTGTTATATTAAAAACTTTACTAATTCTTGTACATCCTTTATTATGGACTTTATTATATTAGGATGGAGAATGTTATATATATATATATATATATATATATATATATATATATATATATATATATATATAACAAAATACAACAAGCTCTTATGATGTCTGTATCTGGTGAACCTTACTTTTGTAAGATGGGAAAATGTATAACAGATTAATAACTGAATTCTAACGAACAAAATGAAATATAGGATTAATAAAGTACTCATTGTCCATTGATTAAGCAGTAAGGGATACTTATGGAAAATATCAGTCATTTAAATGCCAGTACTTTATTGAATAAGTTGGCTCTATAGTTCCTATAATTGCGATGATTGTCAATAATGCTTATTTAATGGCAACTGAAAGCATATGGCAGTTGTATCAGAGGTGTCTGTAGTGTAAAGGAAACTTTTGAAGAATAAGAGAGGTGCCAAAATTGAGTACATGAAAAAGTTTTCAGTAATTTTCTGATTTTGACACTTGTTTCATACAGGTTATATATCATGCACAATTAGACTTCAATAAACCGTTTTATTTAACTTTTTTATAAAATCGTTTTTCATTTGTAATGCCTTGTATTTACTTTTTTTCTGGTGACTTTGTTTATTAAAAAGACACTGTTAATGATGATTATTTTTTTTCCACTTTGGTAAAATTATTTAAATGTGAGTAAACAAGAAAAATCTGTCTCGATCTTATAACCATCCCATATACTGTCACAAACTGGTCACACAAGATGGATTAATTCAACGTAGAGTCATATAAAATAGACCATTAGATATTGCAGGCATTAAGAAAATTGTCTCAAATTATATATGGTCTCTTAAGGCAATGGTTGACGTTTTCAAATCAATAATGTCAGAATGCATGTGAATATGTACCAATCAATGTATAGCATTTCCTCAACCGAAAGGAATGTTTTTGTAAGTAGTTTAGATTTCTGGAGTTTTGTATGGTACATTGATTAGACAGTGCATGCCTAGAACATAAAATATTGTCCTTGTGTGAAAAGTAGTTTTCTTAATTAAATCTGATGTGTTATTATTTTCGTTCCAAAACTTACATTTTATTTGATGTGCTGCCTCCTTTGCATATCTTGTGCAGTGTTTAATTCTGATTTAATATACCCGTGTGCAAATTGTAATGTATTAAATAGAGTCAATGGTTAAATTTGGCATAAACAACCTGTAGTAACTATTTACATTTCACCCGAGCCAGATCTGCATATGTTCATCAGCAGCAAATGCAAGCAGAGGTACCATATGAAATGTTACCATCTGTTCATCACACATTGTATTAAGTTTAGGTCATATTAGGCAGTGTGTTGCGGCATCCGTATTCCGTATTCCAAGAACCCTTTCTAGTTTGGTAAAGATGTATTCTGCATCAATGTATTTGCTTTACATACATGTTGAAAATATGTTCTTGTATACCTTATTGAATCATTACTAGACATGGCACAGAAGGTGTTATAGACATGGAATACGTGTAGTGATTTGCTCAAGCCACACTACCTCCACCTTCCTCAATGGAACACGGTTTGGTTTGGTCTTTTATGGCACAGAAACACAAGTAGGTTATCTAACAAGCTAAGCTGAAAGCCTTGCCCCTATATTGATAAGTTTTATGCAATGAAGACTAAAGCGACAATCGTTGTGATAAATATAGTATTTACGACTGGTTTTTTTTTTTGTCGTTTTTTTTTTAGTTATACTTAAGATCCATTGAGACTAAAGATAAAGGGATCCCAATTCTTTAAACAACGAGTCAAATACTGTGCTTGATTTGGAATTTTGTTTCCACACAAGATATTTCGTCCTTAAAAGTCGTAATTGAAGCGCCCTTTGACGCTGTGGTTCACACTTAACTTTGGTGTGAAGACCCCTATGATTCATGTAGCTTGCAAGTAAAATAGTCCCCCTCCCCCCCTCCAAAAACCGCTTTAACTGCTCTGCGGTACATATTTTAGAAAAAAAAATGACCAAACTTTGAAACAATTTTCTCATCATACATCGCAGTATAGGATATCGACAACAGAAAAGTGTCTGGACCAAGAACACACAACAAAGTTCTTCAGAAGCCGATTTGGGCTGGCCAATACCAAATTCGAATCTGAGACTCTTTGACACGCGTCCTGCACGTTACTACTGAGTCATCATGGCTCCCTATGTGAGAAGAATATTACGCACGAATATAGCATTCATAGAAGGTTATTTCATGTTGGAACCCTGATTCAACAGTCACTGTATGTGCATAAAGGACCTTTTAATCTGCAATCATACGACCACATGAAAAGGTCTTTTCAGCACCGTATTGACTGCATATGGTGACAATGCTTTTCCTGTTTGTTTAGGCACGTATTAAGATTGTGTTTGATATCAAATCTGTTCATCATACCCATTTCGTAGTTTGTAGCAATGTTTGAACCGTGATAATAGTCATATGTCGACATATGCATCAAGTGACAGTCACATGGCAAATACGCGAAGGTTCGAATAAAATGACCAAACCAACCAAATTAAGATTTCGAATGAACGGAAGCTTATTGGTCACTCGATATCAATGGAACAGCCGATTATCTGCAGATAAAATCCGGTAATTCGAAATGGCTGCTGGCGCTAGGGTTGTATGATTCGACGTTGAGGTACAGCCTGTTAAACGTCGAATTTAATACAGATATATGCTGTTCTTTTAGCTGAAAAGCTACATTAAACGGGTGTTGCGGACAAATTGGTCTGCAATAATGACAACAATTTATAAATAGGTACACTCAGCCCCAAACCATCAACATACCATTCCAAATTTGGTAGTTGATTTATAGGAGTCATAGTCATCATGAACATCTTCATTTCATATAGTGAAGATAATTCACATAAAATTGTACTATGCAGGAAAATGTTCTATCCAGTTGTTCTGAAGATTGCACGTGATGCAGATCAGTCCGGTTAATTTCTTTCTATCTCAGGAGATAATTCACATGCATCAACATTTATATTCGACTGAAGTCCAGAGAAATGTTAATTACTTTTAGCTTAAAACAAGAACATTTTAAAATATCTTGAGATCATATCATGTTATCATAAACTGTGCATATGCGTAATGAAGAGAAAGTTTCTATCTTTATCATATCCAAGTTTTAAAAGAACGTTCTGCCAAATTAATTATAATAGGTACACAGGGACGACGAAAATAGCCGACGTACTTGATGAGAACTGGTTTGGTAGCGATGATTGAGAGAAGAATAATTATTCTTATTTTATACGTACAAGAATTTAAAAACGTGTTTACTGGAATATGGGTTGTATAACCTATAACGCACATTTGTACACAAGCTACATTAATCATCCCTCCACACAATTTTCTTTTAAATTAAACAAAATATAACAACTGTCGCCATCAGTCAAGCTACTGAACCACTGTATGTAATTACATAACGTATGATACCATAGAACCATTGTATGTAATAACATAACTTATGATAACGTAAAACCATGGTATGTAATTACGTAACTTATGATACGATTATTTTGCTAGGAGATGCATGTTGAAACTCTGGACGAATTTTACAAAGGCTATGATTCGGTGTGAGCCTTAGGTTTTCCTACATTGATCACTTTATTGTCATGAACCTCGTAGGGAATTCATCACTGTGTAATTAACAAATCATAGATTCAGTAGCAGGTCACAGTGACCAATATTTTATCCTCAGATAATTTGGTCACTTGGATGTGTACTTTACCTATACAAGCAGTACATAATTCCTTTATTAAGGAAGTAACGGTTACATATATTGCAAGCAAAATTATATCTTTACATTATTGCAGATTTCTCAGACATTAATCATCCTTACATCGTGATTCTTTCTCATTCTAATTTTCATTGATATTGTTCTATTAATTGTGCGCTGTTTCTTTCAGCGTTAGCATATAAAATTTTGTTATTGCATTTCTAACATTAGTCACTTCAGAACTTTCAGACATTTTTAACGCTGGAAAATACGTTATTAGACTGAAAATTGATATCATTTATCGTTACTGCTTGATAAATCGAGAATGAGAACTTCCTCATCCTATATTTCAGTTTGTTCGTTTTTAATATGCTATACATTTTCTCATCTGCACTTCTGACTTAGAAAGAACCAACAATCAGTAGGACTACATGCATAATATGTAGTACGGACATGAGTACTTCAGTACATATACGTGCATAATATGTAGTACGGACATGAGTACTTCAGTACATATACATGCATAATATGTAGTACGGATATGAGTACTTCAGTACATATACATGCATAATATGTAGTACGGACATGAGTACTTCAGTAAATATACATGCAATTGCATCCATATTTCTCTTGCAGAGCTGAAGTACTCAAGAGATCATTAAACAAAACTATAATTAGCAAATACAAACAAAACTTTTCGATATATATATATATATATATATATATATATATATATATATATATATATATATATATATATATATTTATTTATTTATTTATATTTATATATAATTATCAAGTCCATAACAAATGCGATTAACACAAAGGATACACAAAACCTTAGTAAAGTTTGTAATGTTACAAACGTAAGGAAATGAAAGGTCGCAGATAGTTTATTTGATCAGTCATGTTGCTATTTTTATAGAGTGTTTTATACATGCTCTCAGTTCTTGGTAAAAATGCACGGCTTCATATGGATCAACTGGCTGGTTCCAGTCATTCTCGTAAATCAGATTTAGGCACACCTTGTGTAAATTCTGATCACAAGGCAAGACATTCTTTGCTTAGTATTCTTCCTCACAGACTTCGGTATATAAACTGTCTACCTGTCAGATTAAATTCTTGAATCCGTACAGGAGTGGTAAATATGTACAACAACACGGGGGTTTGTCGCAAGGTAGTCCTTTACTGCGATTATTTCGGATGCGAATTGTGTTCCACACTTCAGCGGTGCCATCTAGTTCAGCATGTAAAGTCTTCAATGCAGTCTTGTGAAATCGACTTCTCTTTCCTGTCTTTTTCCACTTCTAGTGTAGTAAGGAAATGCTGTATTTCATAAGAATAATTAAACAAATATAACTATTTTAATGACAAACATTCCTGAAACTGCACGTAGTTCCTGCATTTTGTTGTCTACTTTGAATCATGATATTACTGAGATATCACAAAAAAGTCGATTCAATTACATTCCATATTTTTTACCATAAAGAAATCAAAAAGAACCATCGCACGTTTTATCAAATTACACTTTAAAGCATTTCTTATGTTTAACGTCGCAAATTTCATAAAAATTTTAAGTAGGCGCTTTAATAACTAAAGAAAAATATGGATCCGCGGAAAAATATTTTACCATCACTAAAACATTTTATGTATATCCATTTGTTTCCATTCAAACAACCGGTCTTGTCTATCTCTTTCGGAAGAAATGCGGACCCTCATTGAAATCGGACTTATTTTTCTTCCTGTAGAGTCGAAAATTCTTCAGTTATCTTTGTAATTTGCGTCTGCTTATTATGATTTGATGATTATATGCAAAACGTTCTAATATATATTTTTAAAACATTTAATTTGAACTAAAATCTGTTCAAAGTACCTATATCCAATATATCTGTCATGTTCTATAAATCAGTCTCAACGTAAATCCTGTTTAGCAAATAGGAATCTCCATTCTATCTCTTAATAACGCAATATTATCTCGTAAAATAGCAAATTTTATTTTTTCCCCTGGCGCTAATGGCTTCGGTACAAAATCCCTGCAATGATGGTTGATGACAATTCACAATGGAATGAACATATTCGAATCATATGTAACAAAGGCAAATCATGCCTGCAGTTATTAAGCTTGAAAAGGCCCAATCTAGTAAGCAAACATGGAATAATATATTAGAAAAAATATATACAGGCATACCTAGACTATTGTAATCTTCTTTCGGGAAATATGTCTGACAATATTTGCAAATTATTTCTCTTGCAAACAATAGCAAATGCATTTAGTGATATTAATAATGGTAAGTGAATACTATTGTTAACAACGCTAAACTAGTGCACAAAGTTTCAAACAATGTGATCCCATCATATCCCAATGAACTGTTTCATGCTTTTATAGCAACGCAATGATTACAATCCATTTCAGCTAATCATCTTTCCATTCCAAAACACCCTACATAACTCGTTAAGAAAATTCTACAATATTCGAGGCCACTACTTTGTAACAGAACCCCAACTGAAAGTGCAAATATAATGCATTTGATCATATTTTAATTCAATGGATGAAAAGTGGGACCTGTTTGATCTGACAATTCTCGAACCTTTCACGCTGTTGCCTCGCTAATGTAATACTATGCAAGTACTTGCTGGATGATCTTATATCTTCTGTTTACAAAGTTTGTATGTAAATTTAGACTCTTTTAAATTTAGCTTATTAGTAATGGTTTTGTTGTTGTTGTTGTTGTTGTTGTTGTTGGTTTCTTTGTTTTCTTCCGCATGAGCTTTTGCAGTTTTTTCTTTTGATCTGTTTATTTGTATATATTCTCTTGTAAGTAGAGTTAATAGCTGTATGTACCTTTCTTCTGTGTGCAACTATATACTATGTATGTAAATTTGAAATGCTAGAAGGACTCAAGGAGGATTAGTTCCACGCAACTGAATGCAGTACCTCTTTTAATAACCTTATTATTATTCTTATTCTTATTATTATTAATTATTATTATTATTATTATTATTATCCATAAATCCTTTCCATTTCAAGATAAAAATCATTGTGATTCTTGTCCCTTTTCATTCTGATGTCCAGCAATCAGTTCTATGTTTATTTTCTTTACTTCTTCTATTATCAGGAAATAATCTCCACGTCCACTAGTACTAGCTCTAGACAGTTGCGGATAGTCATGATGAAATAATGTAATGGGGGTGGGGGTGGGGTGGGTGATAAAGGTTCTCTGATCACATATAGTTTGAAAAAATATTCTCGCTCTGTTTTGTCCAAACAAGAACTACATAAACCCAATATATGACTTAAAAAAAATTATTCTCTTGACGAGAAAAGAAACAAATATCCTGGTTTTAACGAAAATATCAGGCCACACCTCCACCTCCGAAACATTAAATAACAGGGCCCTAAATCTCAAGGTAAAATAACGGTATGTTTTCTTCACTTCTACTAAGACGGCGATTGAAGCCCATGAAAACCTAAACTGCTGCTGTGAATGATGGTGTATTTGGCGATTGATTCCCATGGGTACCTAAAATGTTGCTGTGAGTGATGGTGTATTTGGCGCTTGAAGCCAAACGTTCTTAAGATGTTCTTGTGAATGATGGTGTATTTGGCGATTGAAGCCCATGGGTACTAATAATGTTTCTGTGAATGATAAAGAAGAACAAAAATATTAATGTGTGTGTGTGTGTGTGTGTGTGTGTGTGTGTGAGAGAGAGAGAGAGAGAGAGAGAGAGAGAGAGAGAGAGAACATTCTTTTCACTTTTCACTTAAGATATACAGTTTTAATACTATAGCATTGGGCAAGGTCATATTGAGTCCATTATACATGCCAAAGATGATTCAGAGAACTAAACACAATTAAAACAAGTATATTATATTACAATTTCAATGTCGATTTATAAAACATCTGTACATTTTCAGCATACCCATTTTAACTGACAAACCATATTGTTACAGTGTGGAAGCTGTCTAGAAGTATGGTGAAAAATGAACCTAGCTTGTGATGGGATTTATACAGAGACGGTCAGCGTGTTTCACGTGGAATTCATTATTTTCAAACCATGAAAATTACCCTCTAACCTGTTTGTTTCTTTCAAAGGTAAGGTGTTTTTCATCCATGGGCATTGCTCAACCTTGCAGCCTTTCGATTTCTCTCGTCATCGGGAAATTGAGACACACTAATTTAGCACGTGGGAAATAGTTTTGCAGTTAAAACATATGCGCATTTCTCTACTGTGGATTATATTTTATGCATGTGTCTTCAAGTCCTATAGAAGATTACACAAACGATGATTTTACTGACAAAGGGTCAACCTGAATGAGATGCGTCATGCACATCGATTACCATGGCTCTTTTACGATATTGGCAATTTTGCTGAGTATTAATTCCATATACAGACGGCATTATTAAAGCTGTTAAAAATGTTAAATTTTCCTAATTTAGCAAAGTGATCAGTTTGAAATCTGTATGTATGGAAATCGATTATCCTATTGTCTTGAATATACATGTATTAGACCGGTAATTCGCTAATGATTGGTGAGAAAACTGACATAATGCCGTGATCTAAAATGCGTGTTTTCTACAATATTGCGGTGTCCAAACCAGTCTGCTACAGGCCTTACCTGGCACCACCACCCCCTCCAACAGAAACCATTAAGTTTTATGCAGGCCCTAGCAAGGTTTAGGCTCTCGTAGCAGATTTTACAAGTTACAAGCAATTTCAAACAATAAGCCTATGCTTTATAGAATTTATCTTTGTACCTTTATCTTTTATTTTATTTACATTTTGCTAATTTTTAATATCTTGACCATTATCTTTTATTTTATGTACAATTTACACATTGTTAATATCTTTGCTTTTGTCGTTTATCTTACAATGCTTCATGTTTACATTTATTTTCAACACTTTATCTTCCAAAATGTTATTTGTGTACAATTCTTTATAGTATCAGTTTAAAGTTCTCTTTCATCACATGAAATGAAAACACAAAACCTATTATACAAAATATCATCTATTAACTTCCATGAAACATTTCGCAGAACAAAAGCTAAAAACAAAACAACAAAGAGGTACAAGGGTTAACTATTTTAAGAAGTGTAACATTGGTAGGGTAGATGAATAATAAAATGACTTTAAATAAGGCAAATTATTTCTAGTCAAGATGAGGTAACTCACACTGCTGGTGTTAAATTATCAACTTCATATCTTACTAAGATATTACATATATGATTAAAACAACATGCTAGGTCATTAATAGTTCTTTTATTTAAAATTAGAGCCTAATTAAACATTCAGGGTTACTTAGTTCAACACAAAATGACACACAGTACTTCTTAGTTAAAGCATGCTCCAAGTCTTGACCTTGCAAAACAGATGTTCCAACATGAAAAGAAACGGTAATCTTATTATCGGAAACATAAACGTTTGTATCATTTGTGCATATGGCCCTTATGCCATAGCTGAAGAGGGATATCAACATTATTCATTACTCAGATCAATTAAAACGGAACATATTAATGTAACACTTCTGTCCCATTGCAAGGAAACAGCATGTTTCCATTGGTTGTGATGAGTAAATTAGCTTATGTATATCTGGCCAAAGTAAACAAATATTTGAGGGTGTGCATTTAATATCGGTTCCAGATCTGGAATAATAGATATTCAAAGGTACTTTTCTTTCGCAAACATTAATTCGCACATTTTACACTTGCCCGCTAACCAGATTGATATTTATGCGTTCGACCCCTATTCTCGAATACGAATGACAAAGGGTGGTCAAATAGATACTTCTCAGTTATCATATTCACATGTTTTCAATCATCCACGCTTACCAAGATAACTCCATCTTAACTAATCCCTGTAGAAGAAACGTATCTGCGCAATGATCAGTCTCCTATCAGGATGAATGAATTATATTTTACAAATTTTATATCAATGGTAACGTGGATATTTTAAACATTATTAAAAACTAGAAAATGCAAATCAATATAATTTCATTTTATTTAATGCTGAAACTAATTAGTGCTTGTCGCAAAGGTTTCTTTTTGTTCTCGATGATTTCGAGTTTAGGCACAATATATTCGTGTAAATAAGTAAACTTAGTTAGCAGTTCTTTGCTGGAACAACACGTCCACTATGGCCAGTGCTTAGCTGAATGATTGTGAGCACTGTGCAAAACTTTATGCATATCTTTAGTTGTTATAACCGGATTAATATTCGTTTCAGTTTAAGTCAGATTCGACTTTACCAACACCGTTCAAGGTCTGTCATCGCATAATGCGCCGGCAGATCTGGCTTCATTCAGTTTGTCAGGAGTAGTCAGTAGAACAAACAACATAGACCCTGATTGTTTTGCATTATATGCAAGGCAAATTAGGGTGCATGTTGTTTAAAGTTGGACCCGACTGTTGCCAGATTATATGCAGTAGTTGCTAAACCCAGACAGTGTTATAACTGATAAAAGCTAGTAATATGTATTCCACATTTGTAGATGTAAAAAGTGTTTGAATTTTCATTTTAAGTTTTTCATTTTGGTTAATGTGGTAACAATTTGTATAAGTCATAAATTTGTTTATGTGTTAGCAATTCATATAACGTACATCATATATCTATGTAATGTGTTCACTATTCATTCAATGTAAATATTATCTGTGTAATACGTTACTATGAATATAACGTAAATCAAACATCTGTGTAATGTGTTCACTATTCATTCAATGTAAATATTATCTGTGTAATACGTTACTATGAATATAACGTAAATCAAACATCTGTGTAATGTGTTCACTATTCATTCAATGTAAATATTATGTGCAATGTGTTACGATGCATATAACGTAAATCAAATATTTCTGTAATGTTTTCACTATTCATTCAATGTAAATATTATCTGTGTAATGTGTTAAGTATGCATATAATCTGTGTATTCACATAACATAACTCAGATATCTATGTAATGTATTAACCATGCATATAATGTATATTATATATCTGAATAATTAACATAACTACTCATATAAGGTAAATCATAAATCTGTGTAATTTGTTAACTATTCATAATAATGTAAATTATATATCTATGTAATGTGTTAACCATTCATAACGTTAATCATCTATGCAATGTAGTAACTATCATTATGACGTAAATCATGTATCTGTGTAATGTGTTAATTATGTATATCATGTAAATCATATATCTATGTAATGTATTAAATATGTATATAACATACATCATAAATCCGTGTAACATTTGATGTACACTTTACCTTTAGCTAAATTATTATGTTCATATATAAACATTATCTAATGCACTCAGATTGATGAGTGAATGAAAATGGTATAAGGCGCTTTATAACATTCTTATTTTATGTTCATTATCATTGTTCAAGCAATCCAGTTATTAAGCAGTATTCCCTGCAGGATCTCAAGATTAACATGTTACCAACACATATTGTTATATGTGAATGACTATTAAATGTGGGATACTGTTACATCAATACATTATAAGCCTTTCAACTTTAGCAGGAAGTGAATTCCGAAAGTATTTTATTATCTGACTCTCATCTTATACATAGGCAAACACCAGAAAGTGTTGAGCTTAATCGTCAGAACAAATAATATTTCCTTCTTGTATTGATGTGCATGAAGCATAATATTGTTGATTTTGTCTTTAAAATGACACTGCATAATGTTCATAAATTACTAAATGATGTAATCTATGAATATGCACAATCAAAAGATGATTATTTTCTATAGCTGATTAAAATAGAAGGAACCTACCTAATTAAAATGAAAGGAACCTACCTGATTAAAATGGAAAGAACCTACCTGGTTGAAATGAAAGGAACCTACCTGATTAAAATGGAAAGAACCTACCTAGTTGAAATGAAAGGAACCTACCTGATTAAAATGGAAAGAACCTACCTGGTTGAAATGAAAGGAACCTACCTGATTAAAATGGAAAGAACCTACCTGGTTGAAATGAAAGGAACCTACCTGATTAAAATGAAAGGAACCTACTTGATTAAAATGGAAGGAACCCATCTAATTAAAATAGAAGAAAAACTCTCTAATGATGTAAATTACTGGCATTTATAATTGGAGCTATTAAATACCTTGAACAAACAAACCCGGAATGACAAATCGGTTATTTCAAAGAAGATAATTCCTCTGTTCATCACAATGTCCAGTCTAAATGTTAAACGGTCTGGGATGATAAGATTGCAGTCTACATATCTGAGATTACAAAAAGAATAGGAATGTATTTTTATCTTTTTCAGCTTTGTGTTGGAAAACTGACAATTGACATTGTAAATATCTATTAATCGAACAATGCCATGCACGTTTCGACGGGAAAAAAGGAGGAAGGCTTTTCGTAAATAAGTGTCTAGAAAAATGTTATCAAGTGCGAGTCAGTGAAAAATTTTCTTCCCAGTAGATGACTTAAAATGAATAATCTCAAAAATGTTATATTTTAGATAGCACGCGTCTTTATTATTTTCCAGTCCTTGGTTTAATGAAAGGAAAAACAACTCAGATTTTATTAAATCATGTTATTATTGAAGTGACCCTACGCCCAGAAAACAATAATAGTGATGTGATCCTGCGCCCAGACAACAATTCTTAATAAAATTGATCGTAAAAGTCACGGAAGTCCAAATTGGCCAGTGATTTATCAAACAATATTAAACGACTGGTACCAGGAGTAGATCAACTACATAATGTGTATAATTGGTTTCCGGTTCAAAATGTTGAAGTAAGAGCTTAAGCTCTAGTGGTTACTTTTCTTTCAATAATAGGGACAAAGAGAAAGTTTGGTTCAAAAACAAAATATAATGTTTTCGGTTCTAAGAACAGTCAACATCTGTTTATATGCAAAAAAGATCTTTACTTGAATAAAGCATTGCGGCGAGGCATGAACTCAAAATTGTAAAACCATAACTGGACAGAAGTTATGTACCTAAGGTAATATTAATAGTCAGTATTTCCATTGGATGGTGATAAACTTTCATGAGTGTGGTATATTTTACATATATTTCGCCTCAATTGATCAAAATGTACTCACTACGAAAAGAATAATTCTTTCTTTATAAAGTGATTGTAATATTCAAAATCATAGGGAACACAATCAACTTTAAAAATATAAGAATTCAGTGACTTCTTTTGTACAAATATATATGCTCTTATTTTTATTTTTTATTCTACATCTAAGACTAACAGTTTACTTTGATTCTAGTCAGTGATGAAATTTTTGCGGTGAGAATAACTTTAGATTTGTAATGATTTAAAACAATTACTTCTCTTTTTTTGATAATGGCATTGCCTGCTGGTTTAAAATGCCTTATAAACGGAAAATCAATCAAAAAAGGCAACATGTAGTTTTCCAGTTCCTACACAATATAAGGTGTTTACGATATATGCACAAGGAACAGTTCCCTTGCTTTTTGAAACATTTTACAATCGACTTCAAACGTTCATTTTAGATAATATATTTACCTACTATTGATGAGAACAGTTACACATTGCACCGGTATAAAGTAAAGGAAATTGTGCAAATTACATTGTTTAAACTGATCTATTACAACCATCCTATTCAAGGGGTAAATATGTTCTAAAGTAAACTTCCAAAATATTAGGCCTTTCCTGCCAAATTATATATGTTACTTGTAGTTAAAAATTTTTAATAAGTGAAAATTGTAAGAGAGTCTGTTCTTTGTTAATTTGCACATTAAATAAAAATTTCACTCTATCACTTTCCTGCAAAGAATCAAGTCCATTAAAACATGGATATAGTGTTGTATATATTAGTTGCTATACTTTTTTGCAGGAGCTAGCTTGGTGTGGTATGGGGATTGCGATGGAGTAAGAAGATACACTTTTATTATCATTGGTTTGCATCAGTTGTACGTGACACTTGACAAGTGTTTTCAAAAGGTATGCTTCAATTTTCTATTTGTATCTGTTTACATAGAGTTGCACAAATTCAGTTTTCTGTTTAATCTAAGATAAATGAAGCGGGCCGTAGCCTAAAATATGGTAATCACAGTTTTCTTGACACTTTAGAATGCTTGTCTGCTACATAATTAATTATTAAATTATACATTGTAAGACGATTTCAGGCCATCTTTTCCCTTATGAATCTAGCTGAGATTTTCGAGTGCAATACTAAAGAGGATGCTGAACAAATGCAATCAGATAACATGTGCTTGGAACGACCACGATGCGATATTATATCCAATGTTGCAAACCTAGTTCAAGATTTACCTAGAGTTGTCAAAACGTATCTGCCATTGCATATTCCTTTTTTGTTTCCATTACACATACATCTTTAGTGTACTAAATACTAAATAGCACAAAGGTAGTTAATATCTTACGTTCTGAAATGTAAGAATTTTAAACTTTGATATAGTAAAGCGAGTTTGTTGAATGACGGAAACAAGGTAGACTTGACAGTATATTAGTGTTAAAGCTTGCAATCACTGGATCACTGGAGTTAGGCATGAGATCAAGTACGTTGTGCATGGATTCTCGACACAGTATCTAACCTGATGTGGTTATGACAAAATAAACACTGAAATATTATGGAATATGTTGCGGAATAACAATTTCAAATGAACTATTACTTTTTAAAAATAACAGTAAACAGAAAATCAATATTCTAATTAGTGAGCGTACATCTTACTTTTAATTTATAAGCTATGTCAGAGATTTTTTCTCCAGTATGATATTTTCATATCGACACTATAAATGGCTTATAAACCAACACCATCTGCAATTAGATTTCATTCAATCATTCCGTGGGACGGTTCTCGAAAGATTGCAACCACTTAAATCAATGCTTTGGTAAAACAGTAGCCACACATAATGTTTAAGAAACAAACATTTGATTGTTATTTTGAAATTCTGTTGTACGTTTCAAATATCGTCATAGCCATGAATGAATAAATTTGTTGCCTGGTTCCTAACTGAGGGTGTACAAAGGAACCTCTGTCCACTTTCAAAAAATTTGCTTTGTTTTTATTTGGAGCACATAAATTTGTAAATCATATATTCATTATTGTGTCCTTGTGTCAAAAACATGGTACCATAATGAAAACAAATGAAATAACAAGATGCACACATAGTATAGCACTATGTATGTGCTTTGCTGATGCATTTGTATATACTGTTTTGTAGTTTCTAGCCGATTAATAAATGACTGGTTGTAATTAGATGTTAATCACCATAGTCTTCGTGAAAGAGCAGCTAAAGTATTTGATACTATGTTGCAATTGGCAATGAAAATACTCACTTATTGAATGGAAATGAGATATTAACATTTCTGTAGCAACTGATTGGAACAAAGAGAAAAAATTCATATTTTGAAATTTGTTTATGACTAAGAAAAATATTAGTGATAACATTTTTTCATATAGATTCAGCTTTCGAAATTAAGGCGCAAAAGTCGAACTTGCTAATTTCAGAAAGACTCTAAATTGTATTTGTTCTGGAAAGATTCTGTGTCTGCTTTTGAGAAGAAAAAAATAATTTCGAAAGATATAAACCGTATTGTCTCCCAGCTTGAAAATTAACGATGTTCTTAAATAATCAGTGGCATGCATTCTGCACATAAAACCAATATCAGACAAATTCATTCGGGAACAAGCTGTCTTACCTAAAAATATTATTTACTTCTCTAGCACTTTTTCACAAATATCTATTTTAAAACATTATTCACATAGTTAGATTGAACTGTTACTTCCTAAACGGCCGAATGCTCCGAATTTTCATACATTTCACCATCCTTCCAATCGAACTACATTTTCAAAGGAAGAAAATGATTAGTAAAAAAATGACATTAAACATTCTTGGAAGGAAGGAATGATTAGTAAAAAAAAATGACATTAACCATTCTTGGAAGGAAGGAATGATTAGTAAAAAATGACATTAACCGTTCTTTGAAATAATCAATATCTTAGGTTTAAACCACGGTCATATATTCAGTTTACCTTTAAATCCTCTAGTAATTCCGTTTATTTGGGGAGTGCTCCAAAGGTTCCGCTAGTGACTAATCTAATAACATTTCGAACATGGCAGACAAACTGACTCGAGAAAGAAGGTAGAGAAGTAAGCCCGCTTTTAAAGCGGATATCAGAAGTTTTAAGTAAATAAGTTTGTACATGTGTGATAAACTATATGCTTGACCTTTTTCTTTTATTTCGTATAGAATTTATTTATATTTGGAACAAAGTAATCTAGAATAATCTCACATTAGGATCACATACCGTATCCGACATAACGTTGTGTTGGCTTCTTCTGTTTACAACGGTGAAGGATTAATTTGTACGCATATAAAAATAGCAGCGTGTTTCAGTTCGAGAGAAATATTACATGGCTCATAATGTGTTGAATCATCGATATTATTTAGGTTTAAAGGAACGCAACGATTTTTATCACTAATATTTTTCAGGATTCAGTGTTATTCAGGTGATTTGGCATATACGACTTCTTGCATGTAACGGCGGCGATGGGGCTTTAAAAACCATTCAAAAGTTGAATTGACAGATTTTCAAGATTAAGGCCGTATTTGATTATCAAACTGAAGTTTCATTAGGGTACGATATAAGTCGTGAAATTATTCAGGCGCATCACCAACTGCATTATCTTATCGAATAGGATGACAATCGAGAGTGGAAGCAATATTTATTCGTTTTAGCACAATTAACCTCGGACATAAAATCTATGCACACTATATTTTAAACTGACACCTTATGTAGTCCTAGAATACAATTTCGTTACAAGCCTTTGTGAATCCATTCAAACGGATCATCAGCTGCACGACAATATCGATAACAGACACATGAATGTGGACATTTTGTACAATCTATATTAATGGCTCTTTCATAAATTTGTCACTTCATTTAAACAGAGGTAAATTGTTTGTGATAACAAAGGATATATCGTCCTATCCCTACACGTACGACAATGCATTTAGCATCCTGTGACACTGTTATCTGACAGAAGACAGAATGAAAGAAAATATTGAACAAGATCAGCTAAGTGAACATGTGACCTTGTACATGTTTCCAAGGTCATTGTGCCCAAAACTGGATGTTCATTTGTGATTTTGCTATGTGGTCACAAAACGGATGCTGTTTAAAGTGTCATGACAAGTAATATAAATTCCAATGAGACCGTCGACATAAGGAACACAAAATAACAAGTACATTTGTAATTTTTATGGAGAGCAGTAGCTGGTATAGCGGTGTAAAAAAATAATTGATACAAGAAAAGGAACCCTGAAATTTTGCCTTACAGGAATATGCCATTTATATGACGATGCCTGCTAGGGTGCATCAACACCCTCTGCATCCATAATCTTGGGCCAAACATCAAACTAAAAGACCCAAATCATTGTTTGCAAACAGTTTACTCCTCCACTGCAGAACCCAGAATATCTAAAAAAATAAGTGGGAAAATTGAAAATGTGGGATAATGGTATGAAAATCTAATAAAAAGTGATTTAGGTTTATATATAAAACAGGATTTACTTTTCGTCTACCTGAATTAGTTTTGCTAAATTGTACTTACAAACATCTTGTCAAATCTCTAAGCAAAAAAGTAAAAGTTAAGAAAGTGGTAAAATGGAAATAACTTCTATATTTAGCCTAAAATTCCAATTAGACCAGTTTCCTGTAGTTACCAACAAGCATACTATATGTTAGATTTTTACCTTATTTTGCCTAACAGAGTTAACCACGTTTGGTCCATGTTCGTACGTTTGAGATGACCTGCAAGATTAAGTATAGACCAAGTTTGTTTCCTCCAAAATGTTTAAGTCCAAAAATAGTTTTAACACAATGCGCGTACATTGATAAAACAATGTCACTGTCACTATAACCTAACAAAGCCTAGGAGTTCAGTTAAGGTCTCCTACCATATAGTTTAGACTGGCTTGTCACAGTTGTTTTTGAGATCTCCTTCTTAATAGATAAGTAGCAGCCCGTTCTGGGTCAGGATAGTTAAAGTAACAAGGACCAAAATGTGTAACAGAAAATGGAGAAAAAAATGTTGTGGCATGAATATTGGATCCGTTGATAAGAAATAAATATAAATATGCTCAGTATATTCATTTGTGTTCCTCACGTTTTTCGTCGGCGTGTGTATGATCAGCTAGCAAATGTACTTTTCTCTGACGCTAAATATGTTGATTGTCGTCTGCCAAGAATAGAGTAAACAGGACAGATTGAAAGATTTACATTATGGTATAATGTGTCACAAATATCAAGAAAAGTCATAAAGTGACAGTTACAGGTGCGTGTGGCATTTGACGGCTCTGTAATCTCAAGTAACTTTCACAATATTTGTTTTACCGGTGACTCTAAGTTTTACCAGAGATTATATTTACTTCTTTCAATCATTCAGTACGAACTGTTTAGTTTGAAAACTTGAAATGAAACAAAATAATGGAAAGGGCATCAACCTTTAACCACAAGTTGAGGGACGATGTAATTAAATAGAGACAACAGCCTCAAGCTCTTCATATGACTTGGTTTCAACATATTGAAACAAGAGTAAAACCTGACAAGAAACCTTCTGTGGGGACTCCAGTACATCCAGATGCAGATTCAGGCATAGCATAAAGAAACCGAAATAATATAATCAGGCGACCAGAAAGCACCACACAGAGTCAAAGGTGTCAGTTAAGATGCAGAGATATCTACGATACATACCCTACAGCTTATATGCGGAAGGTATGTCGAAGGTATTATATACTACATCATAACAACTGAAGGGATTCCGAAGGTATACACGCTACAGTATATCCGCCGTAGGGAATTTGAAGGTATATAAGCTACATCATATCAGATGTAATGATTTGGAATGTATAACACGCTATAGCATATCAACTGCATGAATTTCAAAGGTATGTGCGCTACAGCATATCAGATATATGGATCTCGAAGGCATATAAGCAACATCGCATCAGCTGCAGGGATTTCGAAGATTTTCTACGCCACTTATAAGATGCAGAGATGTCTAATTTACATACAATACACCATATCAGCTGTAATACTGATGAACTTAAATACCGGGCAAGTACACTCACATTGATTCTTATCACAACATCCAACCTCAACGATCTGTTATTTAACTGCCTCGAAATCATTTCAGTTTAATGAACCAATGTTTATGAGGTGAATACTGAAGTGATAGAAATGTATCAAGTTGTGACCTGGCATTGTCCAATTTACATGATATAAGAGATTAATTGATGTGCAAAAAAGTGTAATAGCAATGATATTATTGTGAGACTTATAAACAGTGCTGGCCCGACGTCCTTCCGAATCTCTTATGTACTATGCTCTGAAAGCTTTAAAGCTGTAGTATGTCGATAAACCAATTTTAACTTAACACGAAGAGCGTCTTCTTCAAATTTTGCAAATATTTGTAACAATTGTCTTACCAACAAAAACATCTCCAACGTCCAGCTCGGTTTCTTGAATTTTCTTGGAATCTCTGATTTTGTGGACTGAAATTAATATAGATTACCCTCAATGAAATGAGAATTTTTAAATCGACATACACTTTTCCCGCACTGATAATATGCACTGTTTTAAAATGGTTGTTTTTGGTTTTCGTTGGGTCAGTTTGTTTGACGTAGATCAGTTTGAGGTAGGGCTCAAATCGATTGTCATGGACATTGGGACACTGAGAGCACGTGCTCAGCACTTTGTTTTGCCCATCATGGAATCAAACGTTGGTAGGCTTTGTACAGTTGTACATGCCACGCTGACATTTGAACTGGTTCGTTTAAATCCTATTATGCGAGCATGACAAGTAACCTACTAGAAATTACCCTACAGTATTTTATGTCATCTGGTCTGCTAGACGCTTCAGATTCCGCGTTCCGTATCCTTACCTGAAATGTTTCTTTTGCAACATCCTGCCTTTTTTAATCAAAATATTCTTCATTGAAACAAGCACGAAATCATATCACGCCATTATCTTAAGTGACGATATTTTCTTACTAGTTGAATGCAGCTATGAACCAATAAGGAACTAAATACATTTCAAGAATCGATGTTCAGGAAACGAATCATGAACTTGATTAATAGCAGTTTCTTTTTTATAATAAAGTGCTGCAAAATCCAACGTAATTAGAGTCTTTTCATAAGGAAATGTGCTTGCTGGTTCCAATTAGTGTGCCAAACGGAAGTCTTCTTTCCTAACAATAGAAGACGCCACCAGAAATATTCTACCTCTGACGGCATTTCTTGTCATCTGGGATTATGTGTAAAACTGGCAACAAGGAACAAAGTTATTTGCTTTCCATCTTCGATCTTTACTTCGATTAAGTATGTTTAATGTATCGTGTAAAGTCACCAAGGGAATATGACATAACGTACGTAGTGGAATATCTATACCTGATTTCAAAAGCAAGACAGGTAGCGAGCCAATCATATGCTAGATTTCACAGGTACTTTAGGGAGTGAGCCACTCATGAACCATATTACAAACGTAATATTGGGAGTTAGCCAATTAACGTGCAACCCAAAGTTGCTAAATGTCGCAATGTCATCTTTTTTAAGCACATATCGAATATTGACACGTGGAACTTTTGCATGCCAATAAAAAATGGAAACGATCGTCAGGTTATATTTAGCTCCTTGAACTAAGAGCGATAGGAAGAGGGGCCTTATTTCATGAACTAAACTGCAACTTTGTAACAATTTTGTCACAAATAGATAACGCACTCCATCCCATTTCGATATATTGATATAGTGTGCGTGTGCGTGTGTGTGTGTGTGTGTGTGATAGAGAGATTGAATAAAAGAGTTCCCGGCTCAGCATATTCATTACTCTTAAATAATGAGAAATGATATTTAAAGCAGTCCTTCATATACAATGCCTAATTTCTCAATCGGATAAAATGAGTACAGAAAACAATTCAAAATGGACAATACAAAACAGACATTTAACAGTGCACATATTACAATATTGACCACGTTAATTATTGATAATATGAGTTTGAACTTTTGTGACGGTTTAGTTTTGCCACCAAGTTAAGCTACATCTCCGAGCTAAATAAAAGAGATAATGACTAAGCAACCATCATGCTTCATTTTCATCGTGTCTAGGTAATAGCGTCCAAAGCAAGTTGATAAATGGTATAGATGGACTCCAAGATATCGTTAATGAGGAAAGTTGACGCAAAGTTGTCCAAAATTTAATCTTTTCCTGGCATTCCCAAGTTTCTTAAATGGATCAAAACGGCATTTCTTTTTATGAAGTGTGTGACGTCCTTTCCGATCGGTGGTAATCCATTCGGATTCAAAATATTCCACCTTGAAGTTATTTGCAAAGTAGAAAGTTCATAGTAATTTCCTGGTTGAAAACTGTCGTCGGTGTTAATGACGTAAGCTTGAAAGTCTTCGAGTTTTGACAAGGGAGCTGATATTTGATGCAGAGAACGGGATTAAATAAGTGTCTGTTCTAACTGTGGAAAGAAAGGATTCGTGTGCCGATACAAGATGGGTTCGATGCGTTTTGTTTCTGTTCATGTCAATGGTGGTTTGGAATGTTTTATCAAGCCTCTATCCCATTTGTTCAAGATAGATTTTTTTCTTTGAATGAGAGTTAAAATTTCCTCCAGGTTAGGGTCCAACTTTCTTCTTGACTCACCATCCAATATTTGTCGTGTTGCACTTGACAGGAATGATCCTAGAGACATCAATGACATAATTCTGTCGTAGATTGTGAGATTCATTTGGCAATGTGTTTAGCAAATATTTCAGTCAGGCTTTGTCTTGTCGGACCATAGTGTCTGTACTGTTACTTCATTTCCTCATTCGTCCTTTCCTCTTCCTTCTCGTGCACATTAACTTTGTGTCTGCTACGGTTCTTGTTTTCATCGCTAAATTTTCCATGAGTGAACTTTTAGCATTCCAGGACCACTTCTTTGAGACTTGATTTCAATGGTATCATCAAACTCTGAAAACAAGATCACGCTCATTGTATTGCTGGGTGCTTGATCAAACTGAATTTCCACAAGCAGGTACTCATATTTTATAGGCTGGAAATGTCCCTCATGACTGGTTTGGTATCATGAAATCGAATCGATACATACAAAACTTCCTGCAAAGTCGTGTATACTGCTGGTAATGTGTGTACTGGTGGTATTGCCATGACTTGAAAAGGTCAATAAGATTTCAAGTAATTTTGAGAACCGATTTAGGTTCCGGTAACACCTAGCTTGGAGACCTTTTAGTTATGGAACTTGCAAGTGTGTTGACCAATGGTTCCGTCAAGAACTGCATGGCTGACGATACTAAGGAACACGCGTTTAAGTAACAGATTTGGGAAAACCTGATATTCGGTCTTGAATCAGATTCCAGCATTTTTAAGAATTTTTTATATTTCCACTTACCGTATTGGATACTTTGCAGAGTTTCTTTCAAATATAACTGATCTAATTTGATACTTTTTATAAGACTTATACACGACCCATATACTGTCGTCGAATATGATTTTGAAATCGTAGCATCGACCATCAAATGGAGGACGATGCTACTTCGATTCAGTCCGAGACTGTCATGCATATAAGCAAATTCTTCTCTTGGTCGTTAAAATAGTTCCTTATGGTACCATCAAACAGCATTAGCATAATGTATCGATGACTTCTTTTCGAGTAGTTCTGGCCTCTCGATAGAGTGATGTGATCGTTTAATGATGACACCTTCATAGGTCACAATTTTACTATTTATACTCTATATTGAAACCCAACGCAAGACGGTTGCAACATTTAGCGTCGAAGAACGAGAATTAGTTTCTAAGTGTGGTTATATATATTTGTTTGTAAGTACTAAC
Organism: Megalonaias nervosa; assembly: GCA_016617855.1. NCBI lineage: Eukaryota > Metazoa > Mollusca > Bivalvia > Unionida > Unionidae > Megalonaias > Megalonaias nervosa. The sequence goes on along the minus strand of JAECUM010004098.1, from coordinate 17,660 downwards.
GTAGAATAAGGTAAGCATGCATATATCATATATATTTGATCTCTCTCTCTCTCTCTCTCTCTCTCTCTCTCTCTCTCTCTCTCTCTCTGTACTTAGTACAATGGCAATCTTTTACATCTAATGCAACTCATCTCAGTCGAAATTCCAATTTTTCACATATTAATTTTACGCACAGTTGCTTTTATCCAACAATGCAATGACATTATTTAAGCTTTTATTTAAACTGACTTTAACTTTTTAAGCTTAAGTATTGTCAACGGAGATAAACTGAGAGCCAAAATGGTACTAACTTGACTAATATTGTTCAAAAATACTATTGACTGTATTGTACACAAACTATAGAAACGTTTCCTAACTCTTTAGAAAACATTTATCTGTATGATATGATGCAGAATGGTGAATGAATGCTGTGTTTCTTTCTGACAATGTCTATACAATTTAGTAATTGCGTCTTGGAATAACGTGAACCATCCTATCAACCTATTACAAACGGAAGGAAATTCAACGGTCCTTTCCAAGAACTAAAACCACACTTTAAGCATAGAATCATACCTCGGAATTTTCACTGTAATATCTGGTTTTTAAAAGAATGTGACTGTCTGTCACCTGATGTATTTGTATGTTTCTACATCTTGTTAAAATTCTCATAGAGAACAAAACTTTCCGAACCGTAATGTTAAATTCCATAGATTCCTTCTATCCCTGCAAACTTCATCACATTGTGGAAACCCCCTTCCAATGTCTATCCATATACTACTTTCACGATTTAGGTCTACTTATTCCCTTAAACGTACACAATGCCAAGTCATAAGATACAATACCTTTCAGCAAATATATTATATCCCCAATACGAGAAATGGCGGGTAGTTAAATTTCACTTTGCCCGTCCTTCCGTATTTCTGTTAAATCTTTTTTCGTCGTTCTGCCCTTACTTTAAGAACAGCAAGGAAAGGCTTCCTCTCCTTTACAAGCAGTGTCTTCTCTGCACAGACACATGAAAGTACAATAAAAAGATGATGTTTAAACTACTTGCAAATAAATTAGTTTGATTCCGGCAATAATTTGAAAGCAACCCAGTTTTGTTTAGCAATTGAGTATAGGATTTAACTAAGGAAAACGTGAATTTGCGTATTCACCTATACACGTATTTACACATCACAGCTTGATGCAATCAGATGTTAGTTTTCAGGTAAATTATGTTTTGATGGAAAACAGTGATCATAGAAGACCATTCCTGACACTGGTCATCATTCGTCTCTTTTTTGGAGTCAATCAGACATAATAGGCACATCGTGGTCGATTGCACAGGAGAAAGTACACATGCTCTGCAGCTTTCAAGCTCATAAATCATTTATGTCAGTACGACTAAATTTACTTTCTAAGAGAAATAACTAAGGTTTCTAACAGTATCGGTTTTCGGCACGAATATCGAAACTATTATTGAACAGTAATGATCTGTGTAATGTAATATTAACACATATACAGCAAGCACCAAAGTAATGTGGAATCGGCTGTTTTTCCCCAAACATAATTTGTTGCCATTAAAGTGTCTTTCCTATTTCGTCGGTCTGTTTAAAAACTGCACAATGACGTCTTCAAGATTATTCAATTACTTGCCTAACAAATTTAAATGACTATTACACTATTTTATTGTCAGACTGAAGGTCTATTGAATAAATAAAAAGCTGCTATTGATACAGAGGATTTAAACTTTATTAGTCTATAGCATCGACAAATTTTAAGTATGACAGCTTTGTTGCTGCACAGAGTTCAATTTCATTATAGGCACGACACAAAGCTGATTTGAATTTCTTGAGGCGGATCACTAGTTTGTATTTATTCAATGAAACGAGACGGCAAGAGTACAGACAATATATTTTGTACCATCGTGGACTTTAGCGTAAAATCTATACCCATCTCAAGGTCAAAGTAGCTTTCCAGTAACGATTCTAGGCTTCAGAAGCAAAATGAGCATTCGTTGATTGAATTGTACCATTTTCTATTTTAAAGTGATCTACTATCATTTGCATATATTCTGTATCAAACATGATAAAGTGAATAAGCGTCACTTAATTTATCAAATGTAGAATTAACTTAGTTTTAACATCAAACGATCAACAGGCAGGAAACAAATGATGCAGAGTATGTTTTCATTTAATGTTTTCTTGTTTGTCATATATGGTCTGTAAAGAAAGAGTCGAGGTAGGGGCAATATTCAAAACAGCTTCTTTGGCTAGAGGATATTTTATATTAAGGTGCAGAAAGGGGCTGATATTTGACAAATTTCTTACTTGTTGCTAGCTTCCGGCTCTGGAAGCTATAACTCCGAAAAGAGCAAACAAAGGCATTTCTCTCACTACTCTTTCGATCTCTGTTTATGAATATAGTAGGAAAATAAGCGGGTATTATGCAGATGCACATAACTATTGCAATGTATTTTTGCTTTCCAATGCCATGTCCCCGCTGGCGTCGACTGATGAAAAGTACTAAATCTACCCTCCGTCGGAGTGAAAAGCATCCTTAAATACAATCAAGTAACAGATAAAATGTCATAGGCCACAGATTTTCAAAGTACGGGTCGCAACCCAGTACTGTGTTGCAGAATGTCATGCACTGATTACTCAAATGTATTACAGTATTATAACGTTTTGAAAATATCTAGTCCAAAGATAGAATTTTTGAGACGCAGGCATAGACGATTCTTCAACTGGTTCGTGAGAAACAAAATTGGAAAACCGCTGTCCTAGACCCATTGCGAACCATTTCTTTAATCACTTTATGTTTTTTTTTTTTCTTTCTTAGGTTGGCAATGTAATATGTCGTTAAATATTGCCACAATAATAAACCGATCGTTTCCATATTTTCCAATACTAATTTAGTTAACATTTATTCACAGGTTGAGCTGTTGTAGAGAAAATTCATTAATTAGCAAATCCTGCGATGAATAATGCATTTCCTGGAAAAGCCAAGTTTCTGCCTAGACGATCCAAGATTTGAATCATTTTTAATTCAAGTTTCTGCTTAGACGATCGCAGATTTGTGTCTATTTTTTAATTGTCTAACACATATTAAATGTTGGGTCGTCTGTATATGATTCAAGCTAGAAAACTTTCAACTAAAGGTAGCCTTGAGTACGATAGACAAAACACAGCTCCTCGAATATCATGTGTAACAGACCAGTGTGCTTAACGACGTGTCTTACCTTGATCCAGATTGGAATAAACGTTATCCACTTGAAATGATAATTTGGCCGCTACATTTGTCAGACAAACAGGAAAAATATTTGCAATATCTCATGTTCATTTTATTTAAAGAAAAATTTATCTCTGCTTCTTAAGTATGGAACAGTCTATAAAAATATTTTTAATTTGGTTGTGTTTATTAACACTTGAACATGACGAATATATTCTAAATGGCCTCGGCGTTATTAATAAACATAAAATAATTACCAGCAAGTTTGTCTTCAGTGTAGTGTAAAGCATTGCGTTCACTTTGACAGTAGTATCTACTGATAAACTGATGTTTTCCATTCTTGAAACAATCTAACCCACCCCCTACAACCTATGTCATCATAAGTGATGCAGTCCGGGAATTGTAAGACGCCATGATGGATTATTTCTTCCATTGAAAGTACGTTTGCTTTAAATTCTGTAATAATATTTTCCAGGTAAAATGATGATGTGTACCAAAGACAACAGATTATCGGCTAATAAGTTATCATTGTTTTGGGGGTTGTATGACCCAATTTCTTTAAACACCTCAACCGATCATGAGTTGCGGTGTTTGAAGTTATCAGTAGCGCTTAGAGCAAATATCTAACGGCGATAATACTCTGAGAACCTGCTGAAATTCATGAACTAGGTATTTGTGTATGAAAACTCTTCAAAATACGCACACATTAAACAAACTTACCTCGATCCGATAGTTCGGTCAAATATGGCAGCTCAAATTTCCCGTATTGCATCACCTCCCGTGACGTAGGTTGCTGGCGTTGTAATATTTAGATGGACACTTTCGAACCAGAATTGGCAAGTCGTGAGATTGAGAATTTAGACTGTTAATGTTACTGTTGTGTTACGCTCCACCGCTATTTAGGTCTATCCAGTTGCTGATCGTTAATTGCAGTATTTGTGATAAAGCAAAGTTTATAAACTTTGTTGTATAATCTATTTTGGATTTATGCTCCTTGCATGTATATACAGAGAAAGTTGAATATATTTATAAACATGCATTACTTCAAGATCAATTGCTTGAGTTCCACGTTAATGAAACGAGTTTCTGACTCCTTGTAATGCATACTTAAGTATGCAAATTAACCTCACATAGACCTGCATGTAAAATCCGTGTGCCGAAATAAAAATTCCAGATATTTCTAAAACCCTTCTTAATTGGTAGAAGAGGTCTCAGAATGAAAACAGAAATGTGTATGTGAAAGTGATTCATGTTTGAATAATTTACAGAAAGTCTCAGTAGTAATTGAGGGCCTTTGTCGGATCCCCATGCTCAGAATTAACAAGTACATCTACCCCTCCTTATATCTCCCAAAGGCAAAATAATCTTTCAATGAATGCCATTTGCATTAATTTCCGACTATGTACAATGATTGTGAATTCAATTAAGAGGGAGGATATACATTGTTCAATGAATTTGCATTGGTTTACAAAAAATGCTCATCCTTCAAACAAAGATTACCACTTGCTGGAAAGCATGCTCAAAACTCCAGGTATATTTCGTAATTGTTCACTTCTATTTATGCATCATGGGATTGCAGGTGACAGCAACATCCCTCCAGACTTTAAAATCGCTTCGATGAGCGTGGACAATTTTTGTCTTCTAATATCACATTTGTTAACACATTCAAACGAAACGTATGATTATTTATTTTGCTTAATTTAATTCATATATATATATATATATATATATATATATATATATATATATATATATATATATATATATATATATATATATGTGTGTGTGTGTGTGTGTGTGTGTGTGTGTGTGTGTGTGAGAGAGAGAGAGAGAGAGTTGAATTTTAGACAGCCATGCCGAAATTCAAAGTAAATGGGTTAAACGTGAAGAAACATTCTCATGGAATGGTAATATTCATGTGTCCGCCAATCCGGTCTGTATATGGATATTGATCGAAATTGTAAAGTTCATCGCGAGATAGCAGAGGCGCATTACTGATTTCCAATCAAACAGAAATATTGAATGGTGACTTTTCTTGTCCGCTGTTAAAGACAAAATTCATGTATAGACTTTATTCTATATTTAAATCTAGTAGAAAGAATATGTCTGGAAATAATAAACGATATCGGGAGTATCCTGAAATTTAGACGGAAATTTACTGGCATGTTGTCATTTACGATGACAAACTTCACCGCCTAAATAGCGTATTGTGGTGGGAACACTGTTGTTTCTCTCCGACTGCACGCAAATATTTGCATGGTGTACTATAAAATTATATTTGACATAATTCGTCTTGCATTGATTAGACAAGAAGTTTTGACAAAATACAACATAGCGAACTTTTGGGGCACAGTATTTTTGGGGTGGGTAGGAGAAAATGCAAAGAAATTAAAGAAAATCGCTAATCAAGAATCGGAAACTCAGCTCAGCACGCTCTGAAAATCAAACCTGCATTGAAGATAAAAAAAAAATAAAATCCGTCGATCAGAAATAAAAGAAATAAAGGACAACCAAAAAATAAAGTACAACTTGTTTTTGAACAGATATATTTCACGAATGAACTAGAACATTATCTTGTCACGAGTAGCGAAACGTGTACTTTCTTGATATTAAACTTTTTCAGGCAAAATCTTTCGATTTGCATGGATTTGTTTCTCCATTCCGCGCAATGTTATCAAGTTCCGAAATTTTACATTTCCAAATTTAGATTGTATATATATATATATATATATATATATATATATATATATATATATATATATATATTATGTCTCAAATTGTGTATTTTATCAAATTGATGACTTTTCATACGAAAGTGAAGAGTCTAATATAACTAAGCAACATATTTTATCCATTGTGAGTTTACTTGTAAGAATAGTTGTTGCTGTTTGTGTTTAATTCTGCATTCTGACGCGAATTGTATCTGTTGGAAAGCTTTCTGTCTATTTCGGTAACAGACGCTGCACCCTATATTTCCATTATCACTTAATTTCGGTTTGCATTCGGCACACTAATCAATGCCTAATTTCTTCGTTGTTTTCAAACATGATTATGATTTTAATGACAGATACCATAACTACTTAAACCATTGGATTACTATATGTAATCAATAGTTTGTTTTTTTTCCTTGAAAATGAGTGCAATTTGTCGTTCAGTGTTACAGCTATATGATACTGTATGGGTGTCACCGAATATCAAATAGCGTGTAAATTATGTCAGATTTGCGTGATTCATGTGGAAAACTAATTACAGAAAGTTAATACTTCAAGCCTACTTGTGTTGCATAGGGGGTTTGTTTTCAGGCATTTGTATGTTAGATGGTCTTCAGTCTTGACACATTTTAAGATCTATTCATAATAATGAGAGAGAGAGAGAGAGAGAGAGAGAGAGAGAGAGAGAGAGAGAGAGAGAGATGTATTATGAAATAAAAAGGATATTTGTAAACTAAATCGCTTTCTTTCTGTCTGATTTATCCCATGCAAAATATAATGATTCTACTGTTGTCAGTATTCGTGGTAAATGTCAGAATAAATAATGACGGCAATTTATATATAATTGATGTATTCTCAGAATGGAAAGCATTTGGAAAGAACCGCTCTTTGATAAAATATTAGACTTTTTGGCAAATATATTGAGTTCAATATCCAGTCTGCATTTGGTGACCTATTCTTGATCTGGATAACTGCACAAGATCAGTGCTGAATTTAGAAGTGTATACCTAGATATTACTTATCTTGTAAAACAGAATCGGTTCCAGAAGGGTTCATGGAATGCGTTGATATGAGATAAATATCTTGTATTATGACAGTTATATCGCGTGATATTCGTAAGGAACCAAAAATCCAGCTCCATTGCAAATATTGAAAATTAAAAATAATGAAACACTAAAGGTATATAATTCGGAACCACCATTACAAAACCTGTAAAATAGTTTTACTCTTTTTTGGAAATGTGACCCCGATCCCCTCTCATGGAAACAAGAACCACAAATTTAGACTTTTGGCGTGTAAACACAGCCCATATAGTAAAATGAGACCCATATGCACATATATGGATGTGTAATTCATAGACAAAATATAGTCCAATTCATCTGTTTTGTTTTCATGAAAATATGGGAATTGATATCACGATGTCAGTACGTGTTTGCATTTGAAATATTTTTTAAAAATAAATAAAGTTAATTATTAGAGTTTTTAAAATCGTCATTGACGTTTCGTGAAACCAATTTAAACATTCTGTGATCAAAATAATATTTTTATCGGTATGTTCTTTCTTTAAACTTTATTAGTAAATAGACTCAAATGAGATAAAGTGCCCAATTCTTTGATAGTCAAAACTCTCAACGGTCACGTTCACTGAATGCACTGAAGAAAACAATTTAACTTCTATTAACTTGAGGTTTGAGAAACGTGATTTCAGTAAACAGCAAAGGAAAGTTGCGGTAGAAGACAAATAACTTCTGTTGAATTGAGGTCATTGGAATTTCCAATAGCAAAATAGTTTATTGTTTCCATATCGTCAAACTTTGGCAAATTCTGCAGCTGGGTTGCTATATCGAAGACAGATAAATAAGTCTATTGAGTCGGCGCCTAAGCGATAAACGTTGATATGACTGATTTATAAGAACATAATGCATCCTATACCAAAATGTGGGTTTTCTTTCGTATACCTTTACCACACTTTTGAGAGTGTTTATTTAATAATTATTTTAATAAAATTGTAAGGTCACAGGTCGTGGCCATTCCGTCCGACCACAGCAAAATAATTTGCTTATAGTAACTTGTTCTGTGATCTCGAAGCAGATTGGTTGTTTTTACAGCAATAGGTCAGAGTTCATGCTTTTGCAACAAGATTACTAATGTAAATATATCTTTGCATAAAGACTTGAGTCTTACTGATGTACATTATGACTCTTCACAAAAAAGACCATTTAGAAAAGAAATATTGTGCTAGTCTATTTTCATTTCAGTCATTAATAATTCCGGAACTGCCAGTAATGGTCAGTTTTTATATACTGTAATTGTTTAATTCATTGATAATTATAGAGGAATATAAATGAAATATTCATGGCATTTTTCAGGACTTTTAAAAAGTTAATTAATCACCGAGACAAATCATCACTTTCTGATGACCGAGGTTGAGCAAAATGTAACTTTATCATAAATGAACGTGTGAGACAGACCAGGTAAACAAGGACAGAAGTGACAGAAACTAACAGCAACAAATTAAACAAAATAATTTGAAACCATTCTCGCGATAATATATTACTTGATAATTATAATATGACAAAGACTCTCAATATAGGTCTCTCGGACACAAAATGTGATTCATAATCCCCAAAACAAAATGTGCCTATAGTCATTGTCTCAAAGCAGGCTTCTCATACACAATATGTGATATTGTTATGTATATCTATATTCTGTATATTATTTTCATAATAATGATTTTAGTAAGGGTCATTTAGTTAATGACATTTGCAATACTAATATTCTAACTTTATAGTTTGCTCTTTTAAAGAGGTTTCCTGTATGCTGCGTAGTACGATTTCATTCATAAAATTCCAAGGTCGATATACTGTAACAGTGCACGTGCACATTACATGATCTAACAAGGACATTGGTATTGGTAATAAGGTCAGACTGACCCATTTCATGATTGACTAGAACTGGAACACATGATATTGTTTACTGCAATCAATATTTTGAAAAATACCTTATGATTCATTCAAAAGCTTTGTGTTCCATCCTAGCAAATACATGTTAGTTTACTATATATGTGAATGATTCTGTGGAATCGTTTATTCTTGATTTTACTGCTGGTCCTCGAAGAAATATTGAGGAGGTGAATTACGTTGGAATTGCTGTGCTGTAACATTCATTTCAAAGTCGTTTGGTTCATAGCTGTACGGATTTAACGTGAAACATTCAAGGATATTTGGATTAATAACTATATTGGATTTACCGTGAATTCAACTAAAGGACATTTGGATTTTAAAAAATAGTAATTCGTATGTAGTACTGGTACATCGGGACATTACAGTTATCACTATCTTTGTAACGTATTCGTATTACTTGTAACTAATGGAACTAAAAGAACGTTTAGGATATTTAGGAATTCATTAACTACCGTAAGTTATTTTTAATTCTTTCACTTTGTGTATTCGGAAAATAAATTAATATTTTAAATTACACCAATTTGTTGGTTATCTCTCTTTCTTTTTAGGCGGTTTAAGCTCCCAGAGATGATAACAATATATAATCCCCTAATGTGTGTATACATTGTCTCAGAGCAGATCTCGAAGACACAATATATGATATGTAATCCCCAGACCTAAAACGGATATGTGTCTCAGTCATGGTCTAAAATACGTGCCATATAATTCCCAAATGGGTTCGTGATTATAGTAATTGTTGGCCAAACGTAGAATGCATAAATGCAGTCATATGCAGCCTCGTTAAACTCATTTGCGATTCCACCGAAATATATATATATATATATATATATATATATATATATATATATAAATGCAATAAACTGACAGCGAACAGTGCAAAACTAGTATCTAACTAGCCTGAGCGCTTTCGACTGTTAATGAGTCTTTTTCAAAGGCATATACAAAACATAGACAAGACAAACAAATAAAACAGAAAAAGCGTAGTGTTTGCAACACTTTACATGGCTGTTTCTACAGGAATTAAACCTCCAAATGTATTATGTTTCAACTAGTTAAACTAGAAACTACTTAAGCCCAGAAAACCCAAGGGCAGGTAGATTTTATCTTCTACCCAAAATCCACAAACAAGGAAACCCGGGCAGACCTGTAATCTCCGGTAACGGGCATCCCACAGAAAAGATATCAGAATATTTGGATCATTTTATGTGACCACATGTCCACAAATTACCATCATATCTGTAGGACACGACAGATTATCTCATAAAAGCAAAGCAAGCGAACCATTACTGCCAGATACATTGCTTGTTTCTTTAGACGTCACATCTTTGTATACTAACATACCGCACAACGAAGGGATACAGGCGTGTAGAGAAGCATGGGGAACAAGAACTGTAGACAATCCACCCACATACTTCCTAGTCCAACTCCTGGAGCTTGTCCTAAAACTCAATAACTTTGAATTTAATGAAGAAAACTACTTGCAAATCAATGGAATCGGAATGGGTACAAAATTGGCCTCTTCGTATGCTAATATTTTTATGGGAAAACTGGAGGGTCAACTTTTAGCATCGGTTGAATTTACACCATACCAGTGGGTACGCTTTATCGATGATATAGAAATGAAGTGGCAACATGGAAGAGAAAGTCTGGACGAGTTCATATCAAAGGCAAACAACTTCCATCCTTCAATAAAATTCACGGAAGAAATCTCCAACTCAAACCACGTTTTCCTAGACACAACAACCAGACTGGTAGAAAACAAACTCCATACAGACATCTACTTGAAACCAACCGACAAAAACCAGTATCTCCTCCCAACCAGCTGTCATCCAAAACACCGCATTAGAAACATTCCATATAGCCAGGCACTGAGGATACGCAGAATTTGCTCCGACGATGAAACATTCCTAAAAAAGACTGAGGAGCTATCTAAACATTTAATTTACCGAGGCTACAACAAAGACCTGATTGCGGAGGCAACCCAAAGGGCTAAACAAACAAACCGCGATGACCTACTAAAATATGGAAAGAAGGAAAAGACTGATAGGATACCATTTATCCTGACCTACCATCCAGTCAACCCCAAAGTAGGTAAAATCATCGCGAAACACTGGCCCATCGTGGAATCATCGGATGCACTAAAGTTAATCCTTCCGAACAAAGCTGTAGTAGCTTACCGGAGACCAAAAACCTTAAGGACATCCTAGTCAGGGCGAAGCTAACGCCAATCACTAGTCAAGACCACCCTAGTCAATCTGGCTCCTGTGGCGATAAAAGATGCAAAACCTGTCAACATATGATAGAGACCAGGACATTTTCTAGTACAGTGACTAGAAAAAAGAATAAACATACATGGTCCAAACAAAACGTGCAAAACTGACAATGTAATTTATCTCATCACATGCAAGATCTGTAGCCTTCAGTATGTCGGACAAACTGAAAAGCTACACAAAAGGATCAACTTTCATATATCTGATTGGATGACAAAGAAGCTGTACAGAAGCCCAGTCGCAAAACACTTCTCCTCCCCTGGCCACACTTTCAGTGATATAACACTTATTGCAATTGCTTACAACCCCAACTGGAGTTCCGAAACCAGGAAAGAAAAGGAATCTTACTGGATACGCCGCCTTAGAACATTGAAACCAAGCGGTTTAAACCAAGAAGACTAGAAAAAGACAGCCATGCGCAAAAAAAACTATCTTTTGCAGCCGACATATTTTACTTTTGAAAAATTCTCTAAATTTGCTTAATATCCTACAATTACTATTATATCAATGAAATATCCGGGATGTAATTTACGGTTACATAAATGTACACAAAATACTAGATGTCGTTATGGCTCATCGTTTTCTAGGTTAATACAAATAATTTCTAGTATCCGCAACAAGTTGATATAAACTAGTTGAAACATAATACATTTGGAGGTTTAATAACTGTAGAAACATATATTTTCTATCCTTTACTAGTATAATATAAAATCAGCCGCATCACTTTGGCATGGTCAGGTCCGTGTGCTGCCTCCCTTGTTATGCATTTGATATATTGCATCAATTTAGTATGGGCAGATCAAATGTACTGTCTCCCTTCTAAGGAATTTGCCATATCTCGAATTTGAGTCACTTTCAGGGTTTTACGCAAAATGGCGAAAAGTTATTTTCATGAGGAATATTGGAGTTTTGCTCGTAGAAAACACGCTTGCGTATGTGATGTTTAAACATGTGTAACAAGCAAGACTATTTAATTCACTGATGGTTTCATTTACGTGTGGTATTATCAGATATTGTTTTTTTTTTTTTCTTCAGAAAAATATAACAAGATCGTTCACTTCAGTTAATTAACATGACAAAAAAGAACAATAAATGCATATCAATGAATACTATATTTGATTGAAACTGATTGTAAATAGTAAAAAAGTGGGGAAAATAGTACAATGTAATGATATGTACAATCAGCATGTGTGAGACAAAGCATAATTAGTTTCTACGTTCTAGTTGTTATTTAATTAGAGACATTTTTCATTAGTTCAAACATTCGCCTGTAGGCTGCAATGAACATTAGCATTAGCCATGAGGAGAGTTATTTATATATGTTGAAAATGATAAGCTCTGTAACCAAATAACACATTTTTAATCAATCGGAGGAAAGATCCTGCCCCCCCCCCCCTCAAAACATTAGATTTTAGTTTGAATGTGAATTATATAATGTGATATATTTTTAATTAATCAAAGACAAATAAAATATTGAGAAAAATAGTGATGAATAATTTAACAAGATATTTATATATATATAGACACACAAGGTGTTTAATAGAAGTGAATATAATATAAAATGGTATTGTGCTTGAATGTTGGATCGCACTTAATAAGACGTAAGACTACTATTCTGTCCTGAATGTGCGAATAATGTTTTATCTAGGCCGATGACATAGTGAGTAGTACAGATGACACCAACTGTGCTGGCGGATTTTCGGAGACAAGCCCTTCATAGTGGTCCAAACATGCAGTCATGAGGATGAAAGTTCCATAGTCTCTCACAGTGTCCAAGAGCGGAGTTTGAGGAGGCAACATTGTGTTACGAGTGAAGTTGGTTGGGGCCCCATAATGGCCCAAAGTTGAGAGTAGAAAATGCAGACTATCGCACACATGCACGGACAAACAGACACACATCACTTGTTATAAACAAAAATACTTACACACATACCTAATTACTTATCAAAACCAGTAAAGAGGGACAACCACCCGTGCAGACGTTTAGACATTCGTCTTTACAATCGAACACACATCATCATGATCAAACACACACTTGTACAGACCAACATTCGTCTCTACAAAGCAACAGTAGTTATTACATACCAAGAAACATCTTTAATGACAGACGTGTATTCTTACAGATCTTACAGATTCTTAACCCTGGTACTTTTAGACAAACACTCATAATTACAAGAAAGAATATAATTACAGTTGCCCCTAAACTTGTCTTCTGCTCTCGAAAATGGTTCTCCGTTAAAGGAGAGTAGTTCTGGAACCAATGTTTTTACCATGGACCTATACTGAACTATTCAAGTGATGAACATTGAAGTGGTGAAACAATCCTTGGAATCAGACAAAGACCAGAATTGTTTTCCCGTTAGAAATATGATCAGGACGAGATGAAACGTTTTTCGGATCACTAAGTCGCCAGTAAATAGTTGGAGAAAGAATATCAAATCATCTATAAGAGACGGATACGGTGTCCCGATTAAACACCGTTCTGTAGGGCACCCGTATACAATAGCAGAGTCAAAGGCAAGATTTTATCAATTGTTCGCAGCAGTGGCGTCAACAATAGAACAACAATCCTTTAGAAGATGAGTTTTACACAACAAAACTAGAATGTGATAATTTATGACGTAGCGCCTTCCACTGCTGAGAGTGATGCTGCAACGTTACTACTCTCTGAATGTAATAGGGTAGTTAATTTGTTCTTCACAACGGGCCTCTGGCTCTTTTCTCGTGTGAAAGTGTCCTTTCTTGCCTAGGAACTGATAGACACAGAATCGGATCTAAACGTGTGTCTTTGGTGTTAAGGTGATTGTACCAAAACCTAGCGGTGAACATTGAGGAAGCTATCGCAAAGTAAAGCACACGCTCATCATGGGGTTCCAGGACCAAGTATAATATCAACCTATCTTTGGCGGTCACGTAATCTTCAGCGTCTCTTCATACTTCACCATGAGTTCTGCTATAACAAATTAAATGAGTTTAACACGTTTTCCTTTATCGTCCAGAAATCCGGGTCTCTGATTGGATCCGTAAATTATTCCAATCTGGACATGATAGGGAGCAAAACTCGTTGCATTCGAAGTATCATATTCAAATCCTTCACCCATGGGTAATAGCGGTATTTGTCTCTTTTTGTGACACTACGTGATATAGCCATTACCCTCCTGTTTCAGTTGCAAGAACTCGTCCCGTGGTAGGACAGTGAAAGATTTTGTACAATTGTCAACGACTGGTATCCACGATCAAGAGGGTGCATAAATTCCACACTGGCCAACGTTGCTGTCATAGAGCGCACTTCGTCATCGTCAAGACTGCAGTGTTTCTTTCCATTGCAAGTTTAGGTACAGACAAAATAAAAACACTAGCTTTACGTTGCAATGATGGACAAACATGATATGATACAAGTCCGTAGGTAGAATAACTTGGCATTTGATAAGTCCTTCTTATTTACTGATTTACTTCATGTCGATGTGGTCAAGTAATTCATGGAATCCATGGACTATACAGTACTTATTTTCACGTAAATGATATGAGCCCAGATCATGGTCACGTGTGAGTAGTTGGTTCGCTTTTTTGAATAAATGTTTTAGGGAAAAAGGCTGTCTATCATACACTGAAAGAAAGAAATACTAATGAATAATATGTCCACATTTTTGCATACTTTCAGCAATTCATAAATGTTTTTTATTGTTTGAACTGCTTCACCCTGCGTACTCTCCGTCTGAAAAATAGGTTCCTTGAAACAGGAGATCTTCGCGTATTATATGTAGGTGGACCTTTAAATAACAGCGAGCGATCAACACCTCTTGAATTTTCTGCACGTCATTCGGTCCTACACGGTCTTCCTAGTAATCAACGTTGTTGCATCTCTTTGTAGTTTGGACTTGTGCCATTTTACAATCCTCGCCCACAGTTACCTCCGTTCTGATGATCGGTTTTCTCTGCTTTAGATCGGGTAAAATGAACATTAATTACTGCAGCTTACTGCAGACTTTTTTAGTGAGTTGGGCATGCTACACGTGCACCAACTATCTCTAATGGAACAGCGATAACAAACAACTAGAACTCGCCACTAATATTAATTGTATATTACTCCGCGGAAGTAAGTTATTAGTTCTCCTCTAATAATTATGGCTATCTGTAGTAGTTGCAAAATGAAAATAAACATGTGTCAATTAAGCATGCATAAAAAATTTCAGAGGATGCCTAATATCGTTAAATAGATCACAAGATGGCTAAACATTAAGGAATACATAATGAAACCTCGGTAATAGAGGCCACCATGACGAGTTTACTTTGTGTATGTTCGTGCTTTTGACTTTGCTCATAACTTAAAATTTACTGCATATTTTGATTCCTAGCATCAGAGTCGTGAAACTGTAAACGCTTTACATTTTGTAAAAGTCTATAATGAAATTCTTAAATTAAGCGTATGCAGTTTTTAAATTTGGTGTCTTGATCATCCTTTGGCTTGTATTCCTTTGAAATAAACCCATTTAACAGAATACAAACAGCATATGCGTATGTCCGCCGACTCTGAACATGTAATCTCGCGGGCGATGAGGAAGGAATGTGAATGAGAAGAGATATTGGAATAAGCAGCACTCGTTTAATTTAGTATAGTCAATAAAATACATTAAGATATTTGCTACTTCAACGCGTTGAGGAAAAGGATAAATATGTCCTTTTAGCGGATGCTAAAGATTATTGATTGATAGAATAATGCTGAAAGAGTCCGCCATCAAAGGGATATCAACATGCAACCTGTCCGTAAAATTCACTGATGGCAGAAGAGATCCTGATATCAGACAAGTTTACCTTAAAAGTGAATTATTTACCTAAATTCTTTATTAATGATACCTCAACATTAAGCTTTTCTAGCTGCTGTCAGAGTCGAGGCGTCAGGCAAGATGTAATCTTTCCGTACCAATCATATTTGTCTACAAGTGATTTTTATATGCCGTTTGTTATCAATGAGTTTAGAATAAAAACTATTTTTTACATATAGTTTAAAACATCTCTCTATATACGAGATATAAATGAATGTTAACAAAAGCAAAACGTTATGAAGTCAGCTCTATGTAAAAAATATATACTTTGGAAAGTATGTTGTTAGATCTGTTGTTCAAGTCTGAAGAATAATGCAGCAAGAGGTTCATTCGTAATGACGCATTGTCAGCTAATGGCGTTGGCTTGAATACACAGATGTATGCAGTGTGCAGCTCTCTTCAATTGTTTGTGAGCGGTACAAATGCAGTATCACGCGCATCAATTATTTCCCTTCGCTCTCCGCACATATGGGTCGTGTACATGATGTACGATTTCACATAACGATCTTCTAAATGTGTCCCACCACCTTCAACAGACACTCATGTACGCACATACATTTTCCCAGACCTTTGTCTTGAACCAACCAACCACATCCCCACAAATCAAAATGGAATTGAAGGTATATATATATTATTCTTGCAAGAATCGATAAACTTTATTTAATTTGTGGTATGTGCTACGAAAAGTTCAGGTATACCCTTATTCCGATAATTGATCACAATCGGGACACAGTAAATTAAGCACTTGATACATATGTAGGTTGATAATCTCTGTATGTGGTGTCCTTCATAATATTCTTTGCATACAATCTCAGAAATCCCTTTCTGGTCTATATTTCCATTTCTTTAATTGCTCACGACATATATGGTAGCTGAAATTGCCAGGGAATTTTCGCCTGAGCTTTTTTTGAATAGGAACTATATCCAATTTGTTTTCCAAAAAGTACTCTTTATTTCATATGTATGAAGCTGAGGAATTTTGTTTACAGCGATTTAACAACTCCCATGTTCCATCTCGTTAGAAAAAGAAACTTCTCACAAATTCAGTAATTATCCTAATTGTTTCATCAAATAATGCCATGTGGTTGATAAGCTATCTCGTACGCTAATTGAAAGTTTTCAGAAGTCGGTCGGGCTGATATTCGATCGTGATTGGTTGTAAAATGTCTTTCTTGGGGTACTTACTAAATCCTAGGGTGATTTAAGAATTATTATGTTTTTATCTGTAAGAAAACATGCGTTTTATGCATGGAATTGTAATACTAGGATCTGAGAGAGAGAGAGAGAGAGAGAGAGAGAGAGAGAGAGAGAGAGAGAGAGAGAGAGAGAGACAGACAGACAGAGAGAGAGAGAGAGAGAGAGAGACAGAGACAGAGAGACAGAGACAGAGAGAGTCATGTCGTTGCCTGACGTTGTCAGGTGGTATATGTTTCTTTGTAATCGCATTAATTGGTTTCATAGAAATTGAACGAGTAATTTCATTATTTAACGCAGCTATCACACTTGGTAATCTTGCAACCCATTCACGAGATTTCGTGTCATTTTGAATTATTTCCTGCGCATACTGATATCCAAATAACCGCTCAGCGAGTGTTCGATTAAATCGTTCAACTATTGCCTGATCACGATGAATTGCGGTGTGTCCTCGTCTGATTTTGACATTATGTTGCTTCATCAGCGATGATACTATACCAAGAAATT